>BDDC01000713.1:33956-46953 GCA_001662425.1 Chlamydomonas sphaeroides
TTCGGGGTGTGACGGCAAACAAGTGGACCCAGCAGCGGCTGAGGTGACGGCCCGGGTCGTGCGTGTCGCCCAGCTGGCGGCGCGGCCTCGTCCGGCACCCAGGGCACCCAGGGCGGGCTCATGGTCCTCACGGGGATACCCCCCGGTCAGCACCTACCCCCGTCCCCGCCCCTCAGCACGCCCTCGCCGCCCTCACCCCAGCGGCCCGCCCCCCTCGCACCCCACCCGGCCCCACCCTCAGGGCCGACATGGCGGCGAAGAAGGGCGCCCCCGTGAACTCCAGGCAGCCGCCCACCACCGCCACCTTGCCGTGGGAGCCCTTGTGGTTGCCGGCGCCTGGGGGCGGGCCGGGAGGGCGGTCGGGAGGGGATGTGCTGCGGGGAAGGAGGGCGTGGGGGTGTGTTTGTGGCGCGTGGCGTCCGCTGCCGCCCCAGTCGCAGGTGCCACTCTGCTAGTTGGCGTGTTCTCCTTGATGCCGAGTGTGTGAGTAGGGATGGTTGCGTACCCAGCTGGGGGATGATTAATTGGAAGCGGGCGACGGCCTCGTCGTCGTTGGTGGGCAGCGGCGAGGCGCCGCTGGGCGACGGCACCGCCGCGTCCGTGGCCATGGCGCGGACCGCCGGCGCCGGCCGCCTTGACGGTGCTGCTGCAGAGCCGATAAGCTGCCGGACGCGCGCAGCTGCAAGCGCGGCGGGCGGCAGGCCAAAGTGGGCCGATGGGAGCGCGACGATGGTTGGACAAAACGCAGCGCAGCGGGCAAGCGTGGGAGCAAGTGAAGGCATCGGCACGTGTGCGTGTAAATGCAGTTGGGGCATGGACTATGCGCAGGTCGGGGCCCTGGCCAAGAACGTCAGGGAACGTCCGATCGCTGAAGTCCTGTCGTCGCTGCCGCAGAGGATGACCTCAGTCCCTCACAGTTTGCACGGTGCTTTTTACCGACACTTGCAGCTTCCCGGCCTGTACCTCTTGCACATCGCTTTGGCCCCACCAAGCCAACGGAAGCTTGCGATCCCGCCCATTCCCGCAACACACACGTCTGCCTCGCTTGACGGAAAGCCATGCTAATAGTGTCACTGCCCTAGATAGGCACAGCGGGCGCCCCGGGCAAGGGCGAACTCAGCGGCAGCAGGCGCTGGACTGCGTCGTGGTGCCGTTTGGACTTGCCTCGCAGCAGCAACCATGGCAGCGAAGAGCGGTGCCATGTCCGGCTCTGGCAAGCCTCGCGGCGAGCTGGCGGAGCTGTCAGCGCAGCTGCAGAACCTGTGCACGACCGGCAAGCGCACGGAGAAGGAGCTCAAGGCAGCCAAGAAGGACACGTTCAGAAAGGTCATCAATTACATGACGCTGGGCATGGATATGTCCCCGCTGTTCCCGATGATGACCTCCTGTGCCAACCTAAGCTCTGACGACCTGGCCCTGAAGAAGATGCTGTACCTCTATCTGACGCATTACGCGTCCCAAACACCGGACCTGGCGTTGCTGACCATCAACCAGCTGCAGAAGGACAGTGCAGACCACGACCCCATGATCCGGGGCCTGGCGCTGCGCAGCCTCTGCTCGCTGCGGGTCACCAACTTCCTCGAATACGTGGTACGTCACGCACCCCGGCTACTCCAGGGACTAGCTCTCCTTAGTCCTGCACGCGTGGGGCGCGTTACGGGACAGCAACCCAGCCGGAGGGAGGGGTGGGGACAGGCCCGAGGCTGGCACGGTGTTTCTGGGGGCCACACGCCAACCTGCCCCTTGCGCCGCTTTCCCCACCACCTGCCCGCCAGGTGGCGCCCATTATTCAGGGCCTCACCGACCGGCACCCCTACGTGCGGCGCACCGCGGTCATGGGCGTGCTCAAGGTCCACCACATCGACCCCAACACTGTGGCGCAGCAGGGTGGGCAGCGGGCCGGCGGGCGGCGGGCGGGGCCGCGGGGCGGCGGGGCTGTTCCTCTCGGCCTGGCGAGCATTCTCGGAGTGGATTGGCCGCTGCTAGTTCGAGCCGAGCTCGCCACTCCGACTCGAACTAGCAGCGGCCGCCGCCCCGGAACTAGTGCAGCTGTGGACGCCGCACGGCCCTGCGCGGACAGGGCGGAGGCAGTAGCCCCAGGCTATGCGGCATCGATGGAAGGAGCCAAGTCCCCCACGGCTGTGTGCGCCAGGGCCAGCCAAGCGCTGCAAGCTCACGGCGTCGCGCAGCGCAGCCCGCCATCCGGCCCTTCGGCCAATCCAGGCATGCGGCACCGCCGGCCCCCCTCCCTCCGCCGGCCTGCTGCTGACCGGCCAGCGAGCTGCCGCACCTGTCCGCCCCTGCCTGCACCCAGCCCTGCACCACAGCGCGTCATTTTGACCTCGCAGCCCCGCCGCCCCGCCCTCCGCGCCCTCTGCCGCCTCAGGCATGGTGGACCGCGTCAAGCGGCTGCTGTCCACCGACACGGACGTGCAGGTCATCGCCAACTGCCTGTCGGTGCTCATGCAGGTGCGGGCCCCCCTGCGGGCCCCAGGGGACCACGAGCATCGGCGGTATCGCAAGGCCAGCGCCGGCGCAGCACCCAGCAGCTGCCCAGAACCCGGCGGCGACGAGGCGATGCCGCTTGGGGCGGCTGTGGGGAGAGCGCTGGCCCGGGACTGGGGCGGGTCAAGAGTTTAGGCCAAGCTTGGGGCGCTGGCCTGTTGACGCCTGGACGTAGAGGCTGCTGCTGCGCTGCTGTGGCTGTTTGCGCAACCTCGCGCCGCTTGGTTGAGCCGGGCAGGAGCAGCATTGGCTGGTTCCATGTACAGCACACCCACGTCGTTCGTGCGCTGCCCATGCCGCCTGCCGCCTCCCCAGCTGGAGCCGCCCGCGCGGCTGCTGGACAGGGCGTTCCTGTACTCGCTGCTGAACCGCATCAAGGTGTGTGTGGCGGGGAGGGCCTCTGCGAGGCGTCCACACCGCGCCCGGGCTGCTCGCCCCGCACTGCGTCCGGCTCATGCCGGTGGCCGGCGTATCGGCGCCCTGCGCTCCGTTCTTGCGGGGCGCGCTCGGTGCTGCCGGATGCTAGCCTCGGCACTTGTCACCCCGCCCTGGGCCCCACCACACGGCGCATTGCCGTGCTTTTGGGCGCGGTGGGAGCCAGGCCCCCCGGACCGCATGGGTGCTGCCGGCTGCTGCTGTCGCGAACTGGCCCCCCTCGTCCTATCATCCTCAGGAGTTCAGCGACTGGGGGCAGTGCCAGGTGCTGGAGCTGGCGTCTCACTACGCGCCCGCCTCCGAGGCGGAGGTGAGGGCGAGGGTGGGGTTGGGGGCCAAGGTCGAACGCCCCAGCCCGGCTCCTGCCTGTCATCTCCTTACAGCGTTGAGACTTGTGCGATGCGGCGGTGCGGTGCGCAAGGACGATCACCCCAACCGCCTCCCTTCAACCTCCATCTTCTAACCGTCAACTCCCAACCGCCTTCCCTCCGTTCCGCCGTCAGGTGTACGACCTGCTCAACGCGCTAGAGGACCGCATGGGCAACGTCAACAGCGCCGTGGTGGTGGCCACCATCAAGGTCTTCCTGCACCTCACGCTCTCCATGACGGCGACCCACCAGCAGGCAGGGCGCGGGCCGCGCGGGAAAACCGAGCATCGAGCGGGGCCCGACTGAGCGCAGTGGGCATAAGCGTTGGCCGGCGTGCCCCGCATCGATCTGGGCGGCTGCGCCGAATGGGTGGAGGCGTTGGCCGCGCGTGCACGCGATCGGGTGGCTTCGAGGGCAATGGCAGCGCGGCGGGCGTTGGAGGTGGATGTGTGCGCGAAGGTGGGCGGCACGTGATGTCGCGCTCTGCCCTCCCTCCCTCCATCTTCCCTCCTCTGCCCCTTCTGGCGGCAGGTGCTGGAGCGCATCCGCGAGCCGCTCAAGACGCTCATCAGCAGGGAGGACGCGCCAACCACGTACGCGGCGCTATCGCACGTGCTGCTGCTGGTGCAGGTGGGCGGCGCGTGCGGGCTTGTGTGCGGGGTGTGGGGGCGGGTGCGTGTGTCCGAAGGAGGCGGGCTGCTGCGGGCTCGCCCGCTGGCAGGCATCCCCGACCTGCATGATACTGCTCCTCGCCCGAGCCCGTGCCTGGACCCCTGTCCTGCACCCATCCTGCCCGCAGCGCGCGCCCATGATCTTTGAGAACGACGCCACCTCGTTCTTCTGCCGCGCACACGACCCATGGTGCGCAGCCGTCTAGCATGCAGCCTGGTGTGGAGCATTCAGCCTGGCCGCGCGCGAGAGGGGAGGGGAGGGCGCGCTCGCCGCACCTGCGGTGCACGACCGCCGACCGCCAGCGCCTGTCGAGCCGGCCTCCTTGCCGGACCCCTCTGTGCCGTGCCGCTGCGGTGACGTGTTGTGCCGTACTGCCGCAGGTATGTCAAGAAGCTAAAGCTGGAGATCCTGGCCGCCATCGCCAACTCGACCAATGTGTACGACATTGTCACGGAGCTGACGGAGTACGCCCGTGACATCAGCCCCACCATGGCGCGGGAGGCGGTCAAGGCGGTGAGGCGCGCGTGCGGGGACCCATGCGGGGCGGGCGGTGGCAGGGCGCCTGGCAGGGAGAGGTTGATGGGCGGCCAAGGCATCCGGGCGCACCTGAAGGGACCAGGGAGCGGGGTGGCGAGACGCAGGTGGGGGCAAGGCGCCGGGCGGTGTTTGACAGGCGGCCAAGGCGGTGAGGCCCGCAGGGGTTGCCGGCGTGCGTTGAGGCCCTGGGCAGCGTCCGCGAGGGGCCGGTCCGCGAGGGGGCGGGGAGGGCAGGAGTCGGCCATGGCGGAGCAGCCCAGATGGCCGCAGGGCTGGCGCCGTTGCCGTGCGCTGGCGCCGAGGGCCTGCGCCCCCATCGGTCCCCGCCGGCCCCCTCAACTTCCCTCTCGCTTCCTCTCCCATCGCCCCCAGGTGGGCCGCATCGCGCTCTCGGTGCCCGACACGGGCGGCATCGTGGAGCGGCTGCTCATGTTCCTGGACAGCGGCTCGGAGCACATTGTGGCCGAGGCGCTCGTGGCGCTCAAGGTGGGGGGGCGGTGGGGAGACAGGAGCCTGGGCTGGGGCGGCGCGCAGCACAGGGCACACGGCACGTGCCGCGCAAATGTTGACCGAAACTTGGGTTGCGGGGGCAAGATCATGTGCCCTTGTTAAGGGAGATGCCGTTGGGTTGCCGTACGCCGCTGTAGAAGAGGCCCGGGTGACAAGATCTCAGGTGCGCTTCTTAACCAGGCTTCTGAAGCGGCGAGCTAGATTTGCGATGCAAGGCCTCATATGCATCATCGTGGGCCCTGTTTCCCTGCCTCCCTCCGGGCCCTGTTTCCCTGCCTCCCTCCGGGCAGGACGTGCTGCGGCGCTACCCCGATGTGGGCCCCGTGGTGGTGGGCGGCCTGCCCGAGCTGGGCGTGCACGGCAGCATCGCGGAGCCAGAGGCGCGCGCCGCCTTCGTGTGGATCCTGGGCCAGTTTGGGGCGCTGCTGCCGGTAGGGCCGGCGAGCGGCGGCAGGGTGCTGCGGCCAGGGCTCGCGAGCCTTCTCGTCCCTGCTCGGCTCGCGGGAATGCACACGGGGCATGGTGGCGGCTTCCTGGCACATGACGTCCTCTCACACGCGATGCTGCCCTGCCGGGACGCTGGCGCGCGCACGCCATGCGACCCGCAGCACGGACACGAAACCCTAACCCAAGCCCCTACCCCCGCCGCCCCCCGCCTCCAGGACGCGCCCTACCTGCTGGAGGCCTTCGTGGACGGCTTCAGCGGCGAGGGCGCGCCCGTGCGGCTGGCGCTGCTGAGCGCCGCGGTGCAACTCTTCTTCAAGCGCCCGCCCGAGGCGAGGCCGCTGCTCGGCGCCGCGCTGGCGGCTGGGCTGGGCGACGCCAACACGGACGTGCACGACCGGGCGCTGCTGTACTACCGGTGAGGCCGGGTGCCGCGTGGCGGACGGCCGCGCCCTAGGCTAGGCGGCTAGGGCATTCAGGGCGCGAGGGGTGCGGAAAGCACGCCTCTGACAACCAGGACGCCGGTGTTGCTGGGCGGCCTGCATCAGGGGATGCCACGTTGCAGCCTTCGCATCCCGGTGGGCCACCGCTCAAGCGCAGCACCGGATTCCCGTTTCCGTGTCCCGCCGCAGGCTGCTGCGCGCCGACCTGGCTGCGGCCGAGCGCGTCATCGCGCCGCCGCTGCTGACGGTCCCTTGGTTCAGCGAGGCGCTGTCGCCCGAGGCCCGCGAGGCGGTATTTGCAGAGTTCAACTCGCTCAGCGTGGTGTTCCAGCAGGTGGGCATTGGAGGGGGCGGTGTGGGTGGGGGCGCGGGCGGGGCAAGAGAAAAAGGGTAAGGCACTGGGCATGGGCGCTCGGTGTGATGTCTCGCCAGCAGGACAGATTCATCCATGCGAGACCGTGGCGGAATTTAAGGGCTGCACTTGAGCAAGGGTCCGGCCTCCCCGCCTGCCCGCTGCCTCCCCCGCAGCCCGCGGCCGCCTTCATCGAGCGGCAAGCGTACCACTCGCTGGAGGCGGAGCCCGAGCTGCCCGCGCCCTCGGCCACCACGGGTGAGCCCGGCCCCGCTGCTCGCCGCTCCCGCGCCGCCAGCGCTTGGCTGCGCCTCCTCACGCCGCACGCTGCCCTGCCTCCGCCCAACCCCGCATACCACCGCCCGCCCTCCCTCCGCCCTCCCGCCCTGCCGCCCTCCCCTCAAGACCTGCTGGCGCTGGAGGCGCCAGAGCTGCTCGAGTCGGAGCGCGCCACCAACCTGCTGGCGGACGCGGACGGAGCCGACATGCTGGCCTCGGCCAGCGGCCTCGCAGCCGACCTGCTGGACCTGGACATTGGGCCGCCGGTGCCGGGGCCCGGCGCGGCAGCAGCAGGCTACGGCGGCATCTACGGCCTGAGTGTGCCGGGCGCAGGGCCGGGCGCCTTCAGCGCCGGGCCGCCGCCGCCGCCCGTGTCGCCGCCGCCGCCGGTGGATCTGTTGGGCGGTCTGGGCAGCCTGGGGCCGTCGCCGGCGGGGCCGCCGCCACCGCAGCAGCAGCAGTGGGGCGGGCCACAGGCGCCGTCGCCGGGGATGGGGCCCGGGCCGGGCATGGGCATGGGCGCCGGCCCAGGGCCCGGCATGGGCATGGGGCCCGGACCCGGGATGAGCATGGGTCCCGGACCGGGGATGGGCATGGGGTCCGGACCCGGCATGGGCATGGGGCTCGGACAGAGCATGGGCATGGGGCCCGGACCGGGGATGGGCATGGGGCCCGGACCGGGCATGGGCATGGGGCCGCCGCCGCCACAGCAGCAGCAGCCTCGGCCGGCGGCGCCGCCGGCAGCGGCCCCTCGCCCGGGCGGCGGCGCGGACCTGCTTGGCCTGGCGCCCGGCCTGGGCCCCGGCCCAGCCGACAACGGCATGGGCGGCATGGCGCGGGCCGGAGGCGGTGGCGGCCCGCCCGCGGCGCCGGCAGCACCGCAGGAGCTCCTGCTCAACCCCAAGGTGCGCCGACCGCGGCTCGTGCTTGCCGCTGCCTCTCTTGTTGTCAGCGAGCGCTTCTCTCCTGTCGTTCGCCCTCGGGCCTGCGCACGTCGAGCGCCCCCGAACCGTACCTCCGCTCACCCACGCGCCGGTCCAGCATTGCTGAGCTTATGGCGCGCCTTGTTCGCATGGCCCTGACACCCTCCCCACCGGCCTGCCGGCTTGTCGTGCCCGCAGGCGCGTGTGGGGCCGGCCGACTTCCAGGCCGAGTGGAAGCGGCTGCCGGCGGCCCACAGCTCCTCGCTGGCGGTCAGCCCCGCCAACGTGGCGGCCATCACCGCCAACAACCACCGCGACTTCACGCAGCACATGACGCAGGTGGGGTGGGGAGGGAGGCACGCATGGAAGGAGGGAAGGCCGGATGGAGAGGGGGAGGGCGCCACATGTTGGCGCTGGGCCCGGCTGGCCGTGGTCCCTGCCCCAATCCCTGCCCTTGGCCCGGCCCCGCCCCGGCCCCCTCAGGCCTACATCCACACCATCGCCAGCGGAGGCCAGCCGCCCAGCTTCAGGTGCGGCGCCACCGGGAGGCCGCGTGTACCGTGCCGCGCCGCACCTCCCCCACACCGGCACACCCACCCTCACGTAGCTCGCGCCGCACGAACGCACGCACGCATGCACGCACGCACGCACGCACGCATGCACGCATGCACGCATGCACAACTGCTACGTGCCTGCTGGGGCAGCCCGACCGCGCTGCCCGCTGCCGTGTGCGTGTGTGTCCGCCCACCCGCTCGACCGTGGCTCTCATTGCCAATCACGCAGCTCCCGACGCTAGGCCCTGTCACGCCGGGCGTGTCGTACACCGAAATCCAGACCTGCGCGCTAAATGCCCGGTGCATAGCCAACGCCCGGGTCCTCCCCAATGCCAGCTCGCCGCCCTCCCCAACCCCTGCTCGCCCCCAGGTACTACTTCTACGGCCAGGCCGCCTCCCCGCCGCTCTCCTCCAGCGGCTCCGGCCAGCCGCCGCTGTTCCTGGTGGAGCTGTTGCTGCGCTCCGACGCCGGCACTCTCACCGCCACCGTCAAGAGCGCCGACCCGGGCCTGCTGCCCGCCTTCCTCGAGACGTGGAGCGCCTGCCTCACCGGCTTCCTGCTGGCATGAGCCACGGGTGCAGGGGCGCACGGGTGCAGTGGTTGGGCGGAGGGGAGCGCGGTGCCTGGCAGCAGGTGCGCACGGTCCAGCATACATGGCCAGTGATGGCAGAGGTGGCATGCGCTGCGCTCCTTCCTGTGCCCAGGCAGGGTACGGCCCTGCTCGTGCTGTGCTGCGCCCTGCTGTGCTGCGCTGCGCCCTGCTGTGCTGTGCCGCGCCTGCCTGGCTGGCTTCCTGTGGGCGTGAGGCGGACGAGTGTGGGTGGCCGGGCGGCGTTGGGCTGAGCGCAGAGGGGAGGAGCAGGACATGAGCCGGAGCAACGGCAGCGTGTGGGGGCGGATGGCGGGTTGGGGTTGGGGTTGAGCGGCAGCATGTGGCGCGGACGGTGGATGATGCGCTAGTGGAAGGCCGGTGGCGGGCGGTTTGCTGGCAGCAGAGCGGTGCCTTGAAGCACAGCGAGTGGCTCTTGGATGGCCTGTTGGCGTATGCGTCACGTCAGGGCTGGCGCTGGCGTACGGACCGCGCGTTCTGGAGGGCCATCCCAGGCACAAGTGCAATGTGTAATGGTCACCTCAGGTACCTGCCAGATGTATGCGCTAGTGTCTGCGGCGTATGTGCATGTACGATCAGGCTGCCAAGCTGCAGGTCGCTGACCCACGCCATGGACATGGTCAGCATCTAGCGTACCGCCGCCTGGGCATCGCCTTGACTGCATATGTGCACCTGCGCATCGCGTGAATTCCTGCATATTGTGCGACATAGCCTCACGACATGGTTGCGCGTCAATTTGGATGCGATGCTCGCTCTCGAAGTAAGCAATCTCCTGGCCCCGACGTCACGATACCTGCCGTTATTGGTCAAGTGACTTCTGAAACGTGCAACTGGCTGGGTGGGATGTGCACCAGTCCAAGGAAAAAGATGGGTTGTACGGGAGGGGAGCTCCCTGATACCAGCAGCCGACAGAGGGAGGGTTCGGACCGGTTCACGTTCTATTGCGCCCTGCCCCCGCGCATTGCAGCGAAAATCAGGCAAGGCCACCTCAGTCCATGACAGTGGCTTCAATCGCCCGTATGTCAAGAAACACATCCGTGGTTGGGCAGGAGCTGGGCTTGGCGGTCGTTGCGGCTGTGGCCCAGGTAAGATGGACGATTGCTTCAAGCTGCCGACCTCAGCGTCCACGTACAACCTGCGCCAAGGAGCTAGTACTCTGCATGTGTGGCGGGCTGCTGCGGGGCACCACCACGCTGCCTGCCGTACACCGACCGCACAGGCGGCGTGCCGTGGTGCCGTCCTTCGCGCTCTTGCGTGGCCGCCCGCCACCGTGCTCACCGCACCCTGACAATGCGCGCTTGAACACCTTACCACATCCATCCCGGACGCCCCCACCCGATCATTCCAGCCGCTCCCCTGCGCGCACACCGCCAGCAGCGCCGCCAGCATGTTGAAGGCACCTAACGCTCAGGAGGCCGCGGCAGTACTGGACATGGCCACAGGCGTTCAGCAGATACTCATACGTAATTTGACTCACTTGCCGCTTCCCAGCCGCTACCCAGCCGTCGGCCTGCCGCCCGCATGCCATGTTACCCACTCCGCCTACTCCCTACCCAGCCTCCCCTTTGCCCGCCGCTCCCCGCTCCGCCACCCTCACGCCGCCTGCTGGATGCGGGTGGTCAGCAGCGCCGCCTGCAGCCGGCCGAGCACCGGCAGCAGCGCGGGCCGCCGGCAGCAGCCGCGCCCGTAGCTGGGGCCCAGCGTCAGGCTGGCCAGGCCTACGACGGAGGGGTGCGGGGCGCACCATGGCACAGCCATAGATGCGGAGCGGGAGGCGATGGCAGCACGGAGCTTACCGCGCAATTTAAGCATGCAGCGTAGTTGATTGCAGCTCTATGGCCCCAGCTGTTCCGCCCCGTGGCAGTACCGTACGGTAGCTAGCTGGACGAGCTAGCTAGCTGGTTGCGGCTGAAGCCCAAGCCCCACCTGTGAGCCGGCCCAGCTCCGCGCCCAGCAGCTTGGCGGCGGCGGGCGGTGGCGCGTCCAGGTACAGCGAGCGCAGGCGGCTGAGGCGGCCCAGAGCGCGCAGCGCCGACAGGGGCAGCGGGCTGGACTCGGGCAGGCGCAGCGAGAGGCAGGTAAGCGAGGGCGGCGGCGGGGCGGGGGTGGTGGAGGGCGCGGCAGACGAGGAGGAGGAGTAGGCGGCGGGGCAGGGGTCGGAGGGCAGCGGCGGCGACAGCAGGCGCGCGAGCGTGTAGTCGGGCAGCGTGCCGTGTAGGCATGAGAGCTGCGGGATGGGCGGTGGGGGAGGGAGAAAGAGAGGGGTGGGGGCAATGGTCGTCATTTGAGGAATTGTTTTACTTGGCGTCTCTGCGCATTGGGGGCCCGCCCTTTGACCGCAGCATCGTCGTGCGGCGGCCGGCCCAATCGGTTCCCGCGCACGCCTCCCGACATCCCGCCGTGCCACTTCTCCCATGCGCCCCCACACACCACACCTGCAGCTTTCGCAGCCGGGGCAGTGCCGCTACTGCAGCCGCGTCCGCCTGCGTAACCGCCGCCGCCGCCACCACCGACAGCCGCAGCTCCTCCAGCAGTGGACAGCCCCCTCCCCCTGCCCCCCCGCCCTCGCCTCGCATGCGCTCCAGCACCCGAGCCAGCGGTGCCCCCCGGCAGTAGTCCAGCTGCAGCACCCGGCAGCCCGCAAGCAGCGGCAGCGGTGACGTCACCCCCGTGACGCTGCCGTCACCGGCCGTCTGAGGCGGCGGCGGCGGCAGCACCAGCGCCAGGCCGTAGAGGCTGAGCAGCGCAAGCCCGGGCGGCAGCGGCCCCAGCGCCAGGCAGGCGGGGGCGTCGCTGTCGTTGGACAGCTGCAGGGCAGTGAGGTGGCCCAAGCAGGAGCCCAGGCAGGTCGAGGTGGCGGCGGCGGGGTCGGCCAGGGAGAGGGTGCCGGACAGCGAGAGGTGGCGCAGCCGCCGCAGGCCACGCGCGAGGGCCTGCGGGAGGAGGGTGTGGGCTGGGATTGGCACGACCGAGGCGGGGGTACCGCCGCTTCATCTTCGCGTGCGGCCGCCCTGGTAGCATAGTCAGCACGGCGGCCCTGACGGCGCCGCCTCGCACCTGCCCTCCCCTGCCGCCCCACCTGCAGCCGCGAGTCGTTGACGAGCAGCTGCTGCCCCGCCCGACACCCGCCGCCGCCACCTCCTCCTCCCCCTCCCCAGGCACCGCCACCGCCGCCCGCCATGCCCAGCCCGGCCGCGTCGTCGCCCGTCGCCGCCGAGGCCGGCGTGGCGCCGCCGCAGCGCAGCTCCAGCCGTGTGAGTGCGGCCAGTGCGGCCAGTGCCGTGATGTTGTGGCGGCTGCCCGCGTCCACCGCCTCGGGCGGCAGCGCCAGGCGCAGGTCGGCCAGGCAGCGCAGGCGGCGGAGGGGCACGAAAGAGTCCTGCGGTAAGGCGCGTTAGGCGGCGGATCGGCGGCACCAATGAAGGGGGAGGGCCGAGGTTGGGTGGGGCGGGCTGCTATCGGGCAGAGCGCGGGCGCACGGGCCGTGAAGGAGGCGGGCCTTGGATACCGCCCCAAGCAGCCGCATGCCGCCCGCCACACCCCGCCCACCAGCGCCACGCCCGTCAGCTGCAGCCGCGTGAGGCCGCACAGCGCCGCCGGCAGCTCATCCACCACCCCCGAGCAGCCCGCGGCCAGCACCAGCGCCCGCAGCCCGGGGCCCCCGGCCGCAGCGATGCGGCCCGAGGACGACCCAGCTCGTCCCGACGCGCCCGCCGCAGCATCGGCGCCACTGCCAGCGTCAGACGCAGGCGGCAGGGGGCCCGAGGCACGCGGCATTGCGGCCAGCTCCGCCCACAGGCTGTCCTGCAGGCGGCCCGCCGGCTCGGACAGGGTGAGCTCCGCCAGGCCGCCGGCCGCGGCGCCGAAGGCCGACAGCGACAGCTGCTGCCAGCCACAGGGCACGCAGCGGCGGCGGGGGCCGTCGCCGCCGGCTGCGGCAGCGGCCGGCGGCGCGGCGGTGAGGGCGAGGCTGGTGAGCGCCGTCAGGGCGGTGGCGAGGGAGCCGACGGCGGCGGCGCCGTCGAGGCGGGGATCGGGCTGCCAGGCAGCGCCGCCGTCGCCGCCGTCGCCGTGCTGGCCGGCGGCGCAAGCAAAGATGGGCCCGTCAATGACCAGGCGCTCCAGGCCCGACAGCGCCGACAGCCTGGGGGCAGGGCCAAGCGCGCACCGGTAGGTGGGCCGATGCGTCCGAGCGGTCCCGCTTAGGCCGAGCCCAAGCCCGAGGTACGGCACCTGCGGCTGCTTGCCTAGCCGAACACTCTCCATTCCAGCAGCGCCTCTGTTTCCCTGCAGCCATTTTCTTTCTCATCAGGCCCCTCTCACCGGCGCAGCGCCGCGACGTACAGGTACTCGGAGCCCTCCGC
>BDDC01000714.1:0-46837 GCA_001662425.1 Chlamydomonas sphaeroides
CGGCGGCGTTGGCGCGGCGGCGGCAGCGGCGCCGGCGGCCGCCTGCCAGGCGGTCAGGAGGGCCATGCCCGCCAGCGCCGCCGCCGCCGCCGCGACGCGGCCCAGCCGCCGCCGGGTCACGCGCTGCGCCGCCGCACCGCAGCGCCGGGCCGCGCCGCCGCCGGCAGCGCCGCCGCCAGGCGCCATCGCTGCCGCAGGCGGCCCGGCGGGTCGGTGGCGCCGGAAGCCGCGGGCTTGCATGGGGCGGTACCGAGCGGGAGCAGGCCTCCCGCGACCCAGTTGGGCTGAGCGAGCGCAGGCGCGAGGCAGGAGGCCCTCAACCAAGGAGGCCCTCAGGCAGCACTAGCAGCGCGGCAGGTCCGTGTAGCGATAGCGCGGCGGCAGCGCCGCGTGTGTCGCTGGGATGTGGTGTCCACAAAGTGGGTCGGGCCTTGGGTTTGAGCACCGGGCTGGGGCAGCGCTTCGCGTGTAGACGCTGGTGCATGGGGGCTGCTGCTGCGGTCAACTGCGGGCCCAAGGGGGGTTTGACAGCCAGGCGCCAATCACGGGACGCGGCACGTACCCACCACTGCTTCCCCCGCCCTTTCCCCGCGGTGGGTGCCGAGGCTCGCGACACACGTACCCGGCCACGGGCTGCCCCCCGCCTCCCCACTTCCTTCGTCTTGGTTGCCGGCGGCGGGGTTGGGAGCCCAGCCGCGGTGCCTTGCCCAGCACGTGCGAGCCTCTTTCTCCCTGTAGAACCATGCGAGCCCTGGCAACGTGAATGATAAGCTGGAACAAAGTCAAAGTAGGAATATCTGTTACCTGCGAAAACGTGAATTCACCGATATCTCCTGCGTAGTCTGGGACGAAAGGTGACGGCAAGCCGCCGCAGGACAGCAGGCCGAGCGCTGCCGCGCCCAAGAGCGAGCCGCGCCACGCGCCATCCCCCGTTGTGGGGCACGGTCGCATGGGCTTGCTGCGTCGGTGGCACGGAGCGGGGCGTGACCCGTGGGGGGCCCGTGCGCGCCACTCGAGTCCGACACCGGACAGCGCGCGCGGCGCGATCTTTCCAATCTCGGCGTGTTGCAGAGACAAAGACCGCTGCTCTCAGGTGTATTTGTTGCGGCGCTGCGCTGGCGCCCGAGCAACCGTCGTCGTCACTTCCCCCCCCCCCACCACCTCGCCTCCGGATCCCCAACGAACCCCACTCCCACAACGTCCCTGCGAGTAGTACGACGCGGCCGCCCCCGGTCCAGCCGGCCACCCAGAAGGAGCCCTCCGTCCTCCTCCTGCGCGCCCTCGCGCTCCGCCCACCGCCCGTCCCAGCCCGCATTCCTGCTCCTCGCCCTCCCCGCCTGCCCTTTACGCCCGCCCTCCTGCCGTCGCGTCAGTCCTGCTCCTCCCCGACCTCCTCCTCGCCCTCCTCCCCGCCCTCCTCCTCCTCGGCCCCGCCCTCCATGGGTGCGCTCTTCACGTAGCCGTACTCCGCCACCTCGGCCTCACGCAGCTGCTCGCCCGCGTCGCGCAGCTGTACGGCAAAGGGGCGGCAGGGGCGGCAGGGGCGGCAGGGGAGGCGGGTCGGGTGTGAGAGGGGGACAGGGAGCAGCAGGCGGCAGGGCTGGCTGGCTGTCTGCCGGTCCGCAGTAGGACGTCAGCGGGGTGACTCTTGAAGGACGAGATGTGGCGGGACGGAGGGGTGGCCGGTCCAGGGGGGGCTCGCATGGCGGGCTGCTGCACGTCCGACACGCCCGCCGGTTGCGGGGTGGCTCTGTAAGCGGATAGTCGTACATTCACGCATGCGCGATGTGCAGCTGATCTCACCTCCTCCTCGTAAGCCTCGCGGCGCTGTTGCTCCTGCGGACGGCGCGGAGCGAGCGGAGGTGCAGCACGCATTGGAGGCGCGCAGGTCTTGCGGGCGCAGCGCCGGAAGTCTCGACCCCCCGCAGCGCCTACCCAGCCCCAACCCCGGATGCGCCACCGCCGTACGGCGTGCTACGATGCCGTAAACCCTACCCTGTCGTACGCACCCTCAGCTCGTCCGCACGCTCCTCCAGGTCCGGGTCGTCCAGGTTGAGCGCCGTGCGGAGCGCCTCGTCCGCCTGCGCGCGAGCCGCACGAACAACGACCAGCCGTCACGACCTGGCCACTGCCAACCGCCAACCGCCCAACCGCAAACTGCCAACCACTCAACCGCCAACCGTCAACCCACCTCGAGGTACGCCGCCGGCACCCGCTGCCGGCCCGCCAGCGCCATCTCCGCCGCCGCGCGCTCCAGCGCCAGGCAGCTGTCCCGCACGCTGCGGGCCGCCACGTGGCGCCAGGTGTGGGGCGTAGGCGCGGGCCGACCCAGGGGTCCGCGGGCCACCTGCGGGGCCGAGGGCCGCCCATTCGGACCGCACGCAGCAGCTCGCTGCGGCGCCATGTGCAGCAACGGTATTCACTCTGACGGGGCAACCAGCGGGCCATCGGTGTACCCCAGGGCGGCGGCGGTCCCTTGGGCTTCACACTGACTCCGACCGGTGCACCCGCTGCCACCGCATCTTGCCAGCACCAGCAGCAGGACGGCAGGGCGCACCGTGGGGTCGCCTTCCGCGGGCGGCCGGAAGGGCGAGCCGCCGTCCAGAAACAGGTCGCCGAACGGCGGGCGGCCGCTGATGGCTGAGGCGCCATTGTCGGGTGGGACCTGAGCCAGGGATGCGGGCGTATGAAGGTTGCACGGCGTTTGGTGGTGCTGCACTGACACGCCCCGTGCCGTCGGTCTACATTCCGCAAGCCAGCACCGCGCCCCGGCCCTGTTGCGGCCTTCCCAGTCCACACCTGTAGAGCCGGCGGCCGGCCTCCCGCGCCAGCGGCGGCCCCGGCGGCGGCGGCACCGCCGCCCTCGCCGTCGCCCTCGTCCGACAGCCGGTGGTACTCCATGTCCGTACCCGCCGTGAAGTCGTCGGGGTGCGGCACGGCATGCCGTGACGCCATGTACAGCAGGGCGAGGTGCGAGGAAGCTGCGGCGCGGCGGTGTCACGGACAGGGGGCATACGGATGTGGGGCCTGCGACGCGAGCTTCCACGCCTCCTCCTCCCCCTGGCGTCTCGCCCTCAACCCACATCCTGCTGCCTGCGGCTCAGCCCTTGATTGACGCTATCGACCAAGGTACGTGGGCTGGACGTGCTGCCTCCCCTGCACGGCCCCACGAACGGCACCTCAATCCCTCACCGGCCGGCGCCAGCAGCTGCTGCGTAGCTGCCCAGGGGCTGCCGTCCAGCCCCCAGGCCAGCTCGCTGGGGTCCATGCGGCGGCCGCCCATGGCCGCCAGGATGGCGGTGGCGGCCACCTAGGGCGGAGGGGAGCGAGGAGGGGGAAAGGTGAGGGGCAGAGGCGTGCGCATGCATTGCGTGCGTGCGTGCGTGTGCGTCTGTTCCAGTGTTAAGTAGTACAGAACAACGTGTGCGGGACACACAGCTGCTGGCCTGCGGCTGGGCCTGTCAGCCGCATAGGCTGCACTGCCAACAGCACAGACGCTGTCCAGTCATCGGGCAGCGAACACGACGACACCACACACGAGGCCGCTGCCCCTCTCATGTCCCAACAACGTAAGCCAGTGTCGCACACGCACAATCAACTTCATAACGAACGCACAGCACAGATAGCGCGCACCTCTGCGGGCGACGCGCCGCTGCGGCGCGCCGCGGCGGCGGCGGTGCGCGCCGCGGTGCGCGGCGTGGCGGGCGTGCTGCCGTCGCCCTCCTCGCCCGGCTGCGGCAGCGTGCCGCCCTCCTCTGCGGCAGCGGCCGGGGCACGGGGAGTGTGTGTTGGAGCCACGGGCACGGGGGCCGGGGGCGATGGGCGGTACCGGCATGGCCAGCATGTCGCCGGCCCGCGGCCCTCATGTGGCCTAGGTTGCAGGGCGCCCGTGCGCCTTGGCGTCCCACCGGAGTGGACTTGGGGCCCCGAGGAACATGGACACCGTGCCTGGCCCCCCTCTGCACAGCGACCAGCCGCTGCGATCCGGCTCGTAACCCACCTCGAGTCAGCGGCACCGGCGGCGCTGGCGTGGGCGGCCGCGGCGACAGCTCCATCGCAGCCACCCTGGCGTTGAGCGTGTGGATCATGGCCGGCGACAGGTGGCGCAGCGTCGGCTCCTCGGTACAGTCGGCGACGGAGGAGCCGTTGGGCGCGAGCGACGGCGCCGCGCCGCGCGCGCGCGCTGTAGCGCGCGTGGCTGCCGCCAGCGCCGCCGCCGCGGAGGCGTCCGTGATCACGCGCGGTGGCGGCGTAGGTGGCGGCGGCGGCTGCGGCAAGTGTGCGGCCACGGGTGCGGCGGAGGCTGCGGCTTCTGCCTCTGCGGCGGAGGCGGAGGCCGAGGCGGACGCGGCGTCCTCCTCTCGCTCCGCCGCCCTGTCCTCCTCATCTCCAGATCCCCTGCTTTCATGACCGCCGGCTGCCGCATCTCGTGCAGCCTCATCCTCAGCCGTCGCCGCCGTCGTCTGAGGCTCCTGCGGCTCGCCGGCGGCGGCGCCGTCCGCAAACTTGACGCGGCGCGAGGCGAACGCGTCATCGCCCGCCGCCTTGCTCTGCCGCACCGACTGCACGAGCCGCAGCATGTCGTCCGGATCTGTGGTACGGAGGTGTAGCGAGGGTAAGTGGTACGGAAGCACGGGTGCTGTGCAGATCAGCATTGGTGAAGTGTCGTACCCGTGCTGTACGGACCTGTGTGCGGCGGTGCGAGGTGCTCGACCACCCTGTCGTAGCTAAGTGACAAGGCGCCGCCCAACCGCCGCCGCAGCCCCGCCGCCGCCGCCGCGTCGCGCTGCCGCCGCAGCTCCGGCGGCGCGACATACTGAAACCTCGACGGCGGCGTCTGCCCGTACGGCTGCCCCTGGTGCTGGTGCCCGTACTCCTGCCGACCGTACATCCGGTAACCGTACGGATCGTACATCGGGCTGGCGGCGGCGGCGGCAGCGTGCTGCACCTCAGCCGGCCCCGGCGGCGCCGTCGACGGCCGCGGCGGCAGCCCCGCCGCCGCCGGGTAGGCCACCGTCGGCGGCGTCGCGGCGGCGGCGGCGAAGGCGGCGGCCTCTGCCTCCGCCGCCGCTATGGCCTCAGCCTCTGCCAGCGCTTGGGCGCTGGCGTACGGCCCCAGCTCCCGGCCCTGGCCGTGACCCATGAGCTTGTGGCCGCCTAGGGTTGGGGTGCGGGTGGGCATGTGTACGAAACGTTTACGACATTACAACTGTATGCGGGTAAGCACACTGGGCCACACAGCGCTGTCCGCTCGCTGCGCCGCTGGTACCGGTATGTTCCGTTCCGCCGCCCCCGTCTGACACGTACCCAGCAGCACCCCTGGCACCCCCCCACCCCCGACACGCACCCAGCAGCGGCGCGTAGCCCTCCACCGCCGACAGCCGCCGAGCCACGCCCTCAGCCTGTCGACAGGCAGGGGTCAGCCGCAGCAGCATCCGGTGTGAGCCCAGGTTGTGTCAGGCCCATCTTGGGTGTCCCATTCCTGCGGGTACGCGCCGAGCGCCAGCCGCCGGGCTTATGGGCTCCCGCCTACAGCACGGCCACAAACAGCCGGCAGCAGCCGGCATAGCACCATGCAATGCTATGCAAAGACACAGCAGCCAGGCGGTCCTACGCCAGCGAGCACCCACTTGCAGAGCCACGAAGCCGGGGCTGAGGGTGCCCTGGCCCAGGCCCTCCAGGGAGGCGGCCAGCGCGGCGGCGTCGCTCCTGGAGCGAGGTCAGGGGGCAGGGGCAGGGGTGAAGGGGGCGCAGTGCAGGGCGTGTGCGCCCAGCCCTTGGCAGTACGGCCTTGGAGGCAATCAGCGCCAGCCCGTGACACGCCGTACTGCTCGTCCCGCCGCCCTCTCTCGCTCAGCCCACGCGCCGGTCCCACGCCCGCAGCAGCCGCGCCGCGTGAACCCCGGCGCCCCACCTCGCCCCCCTGCCCCACATGCTGCCGCCCACCCTCGCTCACCCCACGCGCCGGTTCTCCGCCCGCAGCAGCCGCGCCGCCGAGCGCAGCGTGCGCGCGTCGGCGGCCAGAGAGGCGCGAGCGTTCCACAGACCGCGCTTGGTGGAGCGCTCCGCCCACTCGGCGTCTGCGGCATGCGGAGGCGGTGGCGGTACGTCTCGTGTGTCTTGAGCGGCTCGTGCGGCATCTCTCCGGTTGATCCCTCGCTCTGGAGCGGCTCGTGCTGTGTCGGGCATCTATGCAAGCCGTGGCGCATGAAGCGCGACTCTACACGCCCGTCCTGATACCCCGGCCGCCCTGCTTGCTGTATGTAGAACTCCGTGTGTTCATGTGCTCAGTTGGACAGAACCCCACACGCGGCACAGCAAGCCCCGGGTGGAGTGGCGCGTTGGCCGTGTGCAGAGGGGATGCGGTTCAATGCGCCAGTGAGGAAGCAAAGCCCAGCGCCACCCGACTGGAGCCCGGTTCCCGGCCCAGCCCGCGTACATGTGTGTGCACCGACTGGTATCTTTTCCTATGCAGGCACATGCAGAGCGCTGTAGAGGTGAGCAATCCTGCCCCCACGCACCGTCCAGGTACCCAGGCCGCCGCTCCTTCCACTCCCCCGGCTGCCCCGACGTCGCAGCCGCCGCCAGCGACGCCGCCGAGCGCCGCAGCGCCGACGCCGCCGCCGCCGACCCCGGCCCGGCGGCGCCGCCGCCGCGCCGCGCGCTGCCGACAGCGGACGCAGCCAGCGCGCCGGCGGCGGCGCTGGCGCGGACCGAGGCGGCTCCAGCAGCGCCGCCGAAGGCCGAGGCCATCGCGGCGGCGGCAGCGATGGAGGCCCGCGGCGACGGCGGCGCGACGACGCTGCCCCTGAGCGGCATACTGGCGCGAGCGGCGCTGGCTCTGGAGGAGCGCATGACGTAGGCCCTCCAGGAGGGCCCGGCCTGCGGAAGTAAGTCACACCGTTGGTCCCGAGCCCCTCAGCGACGTAATCGAGTGTGCAGGACAAGCAACCGATGAAGGCCCCGGGGGACGCAGCACAAAAAATAGGCACATGACGCCCTGCCCTCAACACAGCACCGCTGTACGTCGGTGCGGCACGCCGTACGGCGCCGTACCTGGGGACCACGGGGAAACTCCGGGTACGGCACGCCGCCCGCAAACTCGCCCTTGGCCATCAGGTTGGCGTAGCTGGGGTTGAGAGGCCGGGGAAGGGGCGGAGTGTAGCATGGAAGAGGTGAGGCACGGATAGTGAAAGGTCCCAAGGCAGGCCAGACGGATAGAGGGGTAAGCCAGACGGGCGGCTGGGTTCGTGCCACGTGCCCTTGCCCCTCCGCCCCCTGTCGACTCCGCTCACTGCATGTACGACGGGTCGCCTTCCACCGCCGACGCCGACTCCCAGGCCGCCCCTGGCGGCGCCGCCGGCGGCGACAGCCCCGCTGCTGCGGCGGCTGCGGCCGCTGCCTTGGCGGCCGCGGCGGCGGCAGCCGCCGCCGCTGCTGCCGCCTCCGTCGACGCCGGCAGAGAGCCGACGGCGCTGGCATAGCCGTACGCCTGACCTGTAACGTTGCAGAGCGCGTTGCAGGATGAGTCACTGGCTCGCATGACAAGTGTACAATGCCGTACAGAGAGGCTGAGCTGTACGGTGGCCGAGACGTACCTGGTGAGCGGCCGGCGTCCCGGATCGTGAGCACGTCGGCCCGGGGGTACGACACGGTGGGCGGCGGTGGCGGCGAGATGGGCGGCTTGCCGAGCGCGCCGCCGGCAGACTGCGGCCGCAGCTGAGTGGGCGGCGTGGCGGCGGTGGTTGGGGCCCCGCTCCGCAGCCTGGCGGCGGCGGGTGAGTGGGTTGGGGGAGAGGGGCAGAGGTGGGCTGCAGGCGAGGCGCCAGGGTTTGATCAATCCCGCATTCCTGTTTAATGGATCTGGTGGCATCAGCAAGTTCCTGGATCTTGGATAGCCCGGGTTTCGCAGCTCACCGGGGACTGGATCCGCCCGGCAGCGGCCCCTGGATCGAGTCGCCGGGCAGCGGCCCTTGGATCGAATCGCCGGGCCGGTAGGCCGCAGGATCCACGGATAGGCCCGGCCCGACGGCGCCGCCAGGGCTGGGGCTGTGCTCGTGGATGACGTCGCCGGGGCTGCGGTACACCTCGCCGCCGCCGCCGCCGCCGCCGCCGCCACCACTGGCGGCGCCGCCAGGGCTGTGCTCTACAATCACGTCGCCGGGGGACCGGTACGCCGCCGTCGCCGTCGCCGCCTCCGGGCTCACGGCGGCGCCGCCGCCGGGGCTGTGATCATGGATGGCGTCGCCGGGGGACCGATAGCTGGCGCCGTCGGCGTCGTACGTCACGCGAACCGTAGTGTACTCGTCTGTGATCGCGTCACGTGGGTCACGGTACACCGGGCCCTCCGGCGTGTCCGGCTCCGCCGCCTCTGCCGGATTCCACCGGAAAGGCCGCTCCGCCGACGCGTCTACGGCGCCGCTGCCGGCGTTGGGCGTCGGCGGCTCCGCCTCCGCCTCCGCGTACGCGGCGGCGGCCACCGCTGCTGGCGCCGCCGCCAGGGTGACATCAGCATCGCCGGCGGTGGCCTGCAGCCACGCCTCCGCCGCCGCGACGGCGCCGGCGGCCGCCGCCGACGGCGCCATGCGCGACGGCGCGGCGCCGCCAGCGGCCGGCGTCCTGACGACGCCACGCAGCGGCGAGTCGGGCTGCTCGGGCTCTGCCGCCGCCGCCGCCGCCATGGCCGGCGACGCCGCCGGGGCCATGGGCGAGGTCGCGGCGGACCTCTGTCCCGGGTACAGAGACACGGTGTGGTGCTCGTGACGGGGCACTGTAGCTTCCTGCAGACGTGATGAGGTCGCGGCGGGGGGAAGCGGGGCCGGGGGCCTTTCAGGGCGCGGCGCCGCCAGGTCGGCGGCAGCTTGAGCAAGTGGTGCCAGGGCCATGGAAGGCAGGCGCGACAGGGGAAAGAACCCTCTGGGCTGCGAGCGTGGATGCGCAGCCGCAATCGTACCTGCTGCGCGTACGGAGGGTACGGCAGACCGGACGCCGCCATCGCCGCCGCTGCGGTGGCGACCGCCGCCTGTGCCTGCTGGTACGCGGCCAGCGCCGCCGCCTGGGCCGCGCCGCCGCCGCCGCCGCCGCCGACGGAGCCGCCCGACGCCCGGGGGCTTGCCATCCGCGCCGCCGCCATCGACGCGTGCGGCGACGCGCTAGCCCGCATGCCGTACGGCGGCGCAGGCGGCCGCTGCCCGTGGTACTGCTGCCCCTCGTACGGCAGAATCTCTTGGTAAACGTACGGGCCGTACTGCAGGACAAGGGGCACGCGACAAGGTGCGGAGCGCCTGTCAGGCTTGTCGGTCCGCGCCCTGCCGCGGCACTCGCGCCGCCGATACCCTTCCCCTTCCCCTTGGCGGCGCACCGCATCACGCACGGACGCCGCACTGTGTGCTCCATACACCGTACGGCAGTACGTGCCGTACCTGCGCGTACGAGTTGGCCTTGTGCACCACGCGCTGCCGTGCCAGCTCCGTGAGCAGCCGCGGGTCCAGCTGCTCGGCGGGGCGGGGCCGCGGCGGCTGGCCGCCGAGGTGGCGGTTGTAGCCGGCGTTGCCCGGGAAGTTGTTGACGCTGCGTGACGAGGGCGGCGGCCGGAGGGGAGGCCGGGCCGGCGCCGGCATCGGTGCCGCGGCAAAAGGGGCGACAAGAGCAGCGTGGGGTTCGGCGGAGGCTGCTGTGGGCGATGCTGCCATCCCACGCGCACGCCGCGTCAACGGAGCCTCAAGCCACATCCGCCTCCTGCAGCGCACCCACGGTGGGCTGGCGGCGCTGCCCTCGCCCGCGCACCGCCTGTGCTGCGTCGCCGGCCAAGGCCACGAGCCCCACGGCCGTTCCCCAGGAGTGGGCCTCTCGTAGGAGGCGCGCGCCGCCCAAGCCCCAACAGCCGCCGCCAACGCGGCCGCCTGCCTAGCCATGTTGCGGCCGCCTGCCTATCCAGCCCTCCAGGCCACGCGCTGGGTCGCCTGCCCCGGCCAGCGATGAGGCCAGCTTCTTGCCGAGTCCCCAACCGCTTCCGTCGTGTCAGCCAGCACTCGGCCGGACAGGCTGGCGAGGGCTGCCCACCTCGCCGCGTGCCGAGGAGCAGCGACCGACGCGCCCGCTGCGGAGCTGCCCTGGCTGCCACGATCGCTGGCTGCCATGACTTTCCGAGATGTACGAACTTAAACACACCCCAACAAACGCACTCCCGCGCGGAGTGTGCTGACTTTACTAAGAAACGCACGCACGCAGGGGTCGGCTCACCGGAAGCCACCGCCCACGACGTCGCCCTCCTGCCAGGAGGGGAACTCGCGGGCGGGCTGCACCGACTTGCGCAGCCCGAACGCGGGGCTGGAGCCGGACATTGAGAGGAGCCTGGGCGGAGGGAGAGGGAGGGAGGGCTATTGCGCGTGGGACAAGAGGAGGGACTTCAGGGGAAGGGGAGCTGGGGCGAGAAGGCGTATGCCGAGGGCAGCACAGTCGCAACGCCCTCTGCAGTCGTGGTGGCCGAAGGGGACGGGCCCTGAACGCGACTCGCTGCGCCACGCCCGCAATGGTCGGCATGTTGCATGCACTATGTTGAAGCCGACAAGCACATACCTTGCTAGCCGCGATAACGTCCAGGTGCAGAGGCGCTCAATGGACGCTGACCCACGTGCTGATAGCCGCTACGCCGGCGTTAGGGCTGCATGTTAGTAACTGCCGAAGGGCGAACGTCGCCGGAATGTCTGTTGGAAGTTGTCACACGCTAGTCTGCAATTGACGTATCCTATAGAGGTTGTCCAGGGCTTCAAGGGCGTCTTCTGCTAACAAGTTGCATCGGGACGTTCTTTGGGCTTTGCAAGCGACCCTTGCACTGCATAGCGTATTGTGGTAACAATAGTCTATCCGTTTATTCATGCAGGGCGCATGTTTGCTGTTCCTTGAGCACCGCGCAGCACACAGCACGGAGCAATCGCACTCTCGCGCTTCCACGCGGCACTGATTGCAACGAAATGATAGACACAGCGCCGCAAGACGCGGTCAGCAGCGAGCCGCGCAAGCGGCCCGCCGAATCCGAAGCTAATGGCGAGGGCGACGCGAAGACACCGCGTGTGGAGCTGGCACCAGAGCATTTGGAAGGCGCCGAGGCGGTGGCAGGTAGGCACACGGTGGAAGGGTAAACCCCCCGTGGGGAGGGCCTTCCACCCACAGGTCGCCCTCCCACCCCGGCAGGCACTCGCCCCTCTGGAGCGGACGGCGCCTCGGCAAACACAGCCGGCGCCGCCGAGCCTCCGGGCTCCTCAGCCGTCGCATCTGCCGGCGCAGAGCGGCGGGCCTCGGCTTCCCCCTCGCCTGGCCCGGACGCCTCGGCGGCGCCCGCCACGCAGCTGGCTCCTGGCTTTTCAACCCTGACCGCCGCCTTCAGGTGCGGCAGCCGCGGCCCTGGGGCGCCTCTGGGGCCTGCTGTCCCTTCCTGACAGGCAACTTACAGCATGGTGGAGGATGAGCGAAGAGGAAGGTCGTGCAGGGTGAAGCGCGACGGCGCGGCGCTGGGCCCAATGCCCGAGCCCGAGCCCAAACCGCGCCGCAGGCTGGCAGTCGCTGACGGGACGGGTTAGGCTTCTACATGAGAACATATGTAGCGTTGGCATGTTAAAGCGCAACCCTGCTGACGGGGAGGGAGCCGGGAGGTCTGTCGGCGGAGGGGGTTCCCTGAGAGGGCCTTCGCAGACACACCGCTTGTGTGGAGGCGGGGTGGGGTGGGGGGGAAGCATGCTGCAGGTGCCTCCCGGGGCCAAGGGCCCCGGAGCGCCACATCCCTCTGCCTCCCTCCCCCTGCCTCCCCTTCCCTGCAACTCCTCATTTGCGCCTACCTCCCAACTAATTCGTTACTCCCATGGTACATACCTTCCCTCCCCCTCTCCCGCTCTCCCCCTCCCTGCCCCTCGCCCTCGCCCTCCCCCTCCCCCCGCCCTACGAGGATAAGGGCTCCTGCGTGTGCGGCCTGCCACCGTGCCGTGCCAAACCCGCCTTCACCCCTCCTCCTCCCCTTCCCTCCCCTCCTCCGCCCCTACAGCGAGGACAAGGGCTGCCGGAACACCATGGAGGACGTGTGCGTGCAGCAGCTGGACGCGAGGCCGGAGGGCGCGGGGCAGATAAGGTGCGGGGCGACTGGGAGGCGCAAGCAGCTGGGAGCTTCGGCTGTTCTCGTCGCGTACCGTTCCGTTTGTGCGGAATGTGCACCCCGCTGACGGTAGCCGCACGGGGCAGGGCAGGACGCGCGATCGGCGTAACGCGACGTTTGCTTACTTCAGAGCTGTCTGTCGCACGTGGCGCATGTATGTGGCCACGCCGACGTGTGGCAAGACAGGGGCCGGCCGCAACGCCCCGGGGTGTGGAAAAGTGGGAACCCTCCACCATGCCCCTGTACCCATGCTCCTCCCCCGGCCGGCCCCGCAGGCTGGCGCACTTCGGCGTGTTTGACGGCCACGGCGGCGTGTCGTGCGCAGCCCACGCGGCGCAGCACCTGCACGCCCGGGTGCTGGCGGCGGGGCTGCTCAGAAAGGTGCGGCTGTACGGCAGCGCGAACACACACACGCATCCCTACTTTCTTCCTACGCACGACCAGCGCGTCACCAACCCGGGGCACGACGCGTACGACGTGGCACTCTATTTCGGCCCTACAAGCTGAACACACAGTGCCGTATATGGGTATATTGTGCCGTTCAAGGGAATAACCCGCCGGACGCGCGCATATTGTGCCGTACATGCGAGTTACGGGGCCCAAGCTGGGCGGGAAAGGGCTGTGCGGCCTCACACCCTCTGGGGTCCGAGGCCGGCGTGCGCAGGGGGGTCCGGGGCCGTCCGGTCGCACAGGGGGCGTCGCAAGCGAGAACAGCCAGTGTTCCCAAACCAGGTGCACCGGTGCCTGTCGAAAACCCCGAACTATGAAGACGAGCTGCTGCTGCTGCTTCGCGCGACCCGGCTGGTTCTGAGGCCCTGAGCCGTTTCCCCTGAGCCGTTCCCCAAGCCGAGCCCTTCCACAGTGCTGAGCCCCTGAGCCCTACCACGCACCTGCCGCACATGCCGCCCGGCCCACCTTCGCAGGGCCTGCCAGACGGCACCAAGCCGGATGCCAAGGCCTGCAAGGCGGCCATTGCTGAGGTGCGGCTGGTACTACCCGTGATGAGCCGGATTGTGTATTTGTGATACGCTGCACAACTCGGTATCCTGGGCTTGTTACTTTTAGACGATATTCTGGGTTGCCTTCTCGGCCGGCCCCGAGCAAACGCTGCGAGATGGATCCGGCGGCACAGCACGGGTTCGGGCTGGGCCAGGGCTTTCAACCCGACGGCCCTCGGCTGCCTGGGCCACTGGGCCGCCTGGGTGGGCCGGGGCGCCTCTGACCGCGGCCTTCACAAGCGGCCTATGCGGGGGCCATGGAGGGCCTTGGGAGTCGGCTTGGGAGTCGGCTTGGGAGTCGGCTTGGAAGTCGGCTTGCAACGATGCGGGCAGGGTCCGGCAGCATCCGCCCCATCCTCATTCTCTGAGCGCCCACACGGGGGCGCAGGTCGTTTGGCCCCTCCGTCAGTCCGTAGCCCTACCCTGTGCGTCTCGGTACCTGCCTAGCAGTAACCCAAACCTGGCGAGGACCCGCCGCGCTGCCCAAGCACGCGCGCCCATCCGAACCACATCAAGCCAATCCCGTTGACCGCCGCCGATGCCCCACGCCTCCACCCTATTCACCGCTGTGGCACGCCAAGGGGCGGCCAAGTACGAAAAGCCCTAGTGCTGCCGGCATGCGTTACGTGCTCACATCGCTCACATCATCATTTGTTGCGGCGGCCTATCCGCCCGGCATGTTGGCGGCAGGGCAGCGCTGGCCCGCCGCCCTTCCTTGTGGCCGGCCGCTCGGCTGTGGCCCCCTCAGCGCTGCACCGCGCCGCGACCGCTCCGCCCGCTCCGCTGCGCTTGAGCCCCAGCGAGGCGGCTGAGATGCGGCGGCGGCGGCGGCCCGCACGGCTGCCGTGCCGTGCGTGCTCAGTCCATCTTTTGGGCGTCCTTGACCTGCCGGGGGTACCAAAACAGCAGCAGGAGGCTGGTGTTAGTCTAGACGTGAAGGTTCCAGTGGATGCGGACTGGGCCCCTGGCTTGGGGTTTTGCACGGGTGCGAGGCATGGGGCCGGGGCAGGGATGGCCTTATGCGTGCCGCCGCAGCCGCAGCCGGTACGGTGCGGTGTATCGACCTGGCTCTCCAGGTATGCGATCTGGCGCTGCGCCACCACCATAAACGACTCGAGCTGGCCGTCCTGGGACACAGAGATAGAGGCAACAGAACCATTGGAGGGTGTTGAGGTACCCAAAATTTCGGTTTACAATCCTAGGCAACATGGGAGGACCATGGGAAACGGCAGGGGAAGGGGTCTCGAAGACAAGTGCACCTCAAGAGCTCCAGGGGGTCGTGGCGCAACGGGGTGGGGCGGCGGTGCCAAGGTGCTGGCGCGGTGGCCTGGGGTCCGGGACAGCGGATGGAAACGGGTGCAAGGCACTCCGGGGCAGGGCGCGCCGCCTGGGGGCGCGAGCGCGGTAGCCGGCCCGCCAACCCACATCAAACAGCGGCAGCGCGCCCACGGTCGACGCGGGTAAGCCAGGGTGAGCCCGAACCACATGACACACGAGGCGGCGCTGCGCGCCATGCGCCGTGGCTCCAGCTGTACGGTCGAGCCCCATCCGACTAGCGGCCAGCCCGACCCACATCACACACGAGGCGGCGCTGTGCAGCATGCTTGCTGTGGCAGCGAGCTCCGGCTGTCTGCAGTGAGGGCTAGCCGGCTAGCGACCGCACATGTGCCCAGCTATGGTCGCGGCATGGAACACCTCTGGACGTGCGGCTGCGAGGCCGCCAAACCCACCCGCAGCTCCAGCGCGCGCTCCAGCTTGAGGATGTCCTTGGTGGCGTCCGAGTAGCGCCCCCGGAACAGGTCGTTCTCCTTGGCGTACTGCGGGGCAGGGGGCACGGGCAGGGACAGGGGTAGGGAGAGAGGTGGCCCAACGCACGGGTTTGGGCGCATCAGGAGCACGAGGAGCCGAAGCGCGGTCCTGGCCCCGCGCCGCACCGCTCATACGTGTGGCTGCTAGGCCTGCCTTTCTAAGACTCGTAGGGGCGCGTTGTTGCAAGGCCAGGGCACAATCGACGGGGCCCATGATCCCCATGACCGACAGCTAGCGGCCGGACTTTCGGCCTCAACTTGCGTGCGGCGGCGGTGGCGCAGTGCCGCCACCGCGCCGGCCGCCGGCAGCACATCAATCTGTACCACGCACCCGCACCGCTCGCTCAGTGGCCAGAGGCCGGTGCGGTGCGGTGCGGTGGTACTGGCGGCTCAGGGAGTGAGGGTCCCGGCCATCGCAGCGTCATCGCCACCGGCCAGACGAAGGCTTTGCCGCTAGCTACCCAACCGACCCACTTGGCCCCGACCCACATGAGTTTCTTGAGCAGAGGTGCCAACCTCATGATACCGGTAGATAGGCCAGGTCAACAGATATGCAGCACGCACACTGCCCAGCAACGCCCCAAAGCTCACCTCTCGTGCTTTCTCCACCTCAAGCCCTGCATCCGCCAGCTGCCGTTCCCGGTCCGCCACCTCCGCTTCGAGCTGCGCGATCTTGCGGACGAGTGGCTCCTGGGGAGGAGCGGGGAGCCGACGCAGGGGCAGGGGCAGGGGGCCAGGGAAAAGGGTCGTGCTGGCTTCTCGCGGGAGCGAGTTGGCATGTGGGTCGGCCGTCCGCGCAGCTAAGCGACCAGCGCTAAGCGCAGGACAGCCTCCAGCGGCTCCTTGGAGCGGGCACGTCCGGGCTCGTGTGCGCACCTTGCTCTGGCGCTCCAGCAAGTACAGCGCAGCGAACAGTGTGCCCGCGACGATGCCCAGGCTGCCCACGATGGCTAGTGCGCCGTTAGCGACCTCGCTCGCGGATGCCGCTGGAGGCACCCTGGAGTTGGGGCCGGCAGCGGCAGGACATACGGCGGAGTTCCGTCAGCGTGCGGGCTCTCGCGCAGCCCCGGTTGCCGTCCTGATGCTTGATTTGTTGGCATGAGGTGCCGCTGCTCGCCGTGTTTGCGCGGCAGCGGCGGCAGGTGGCGCGATGGATGGGCTCACCGAAGGCGCCGATGCTGCTCGGGCGTGCTCCTCGGCCGCGGGGCGCTACTTGCTAGGTGTTGCAAGTGGACTGCACGGGTGCCACGACCCGTGGCCGGCGCGCAGCAGCGACCGGAAAGCATGACCGCGAATGCAATCGCTTAAGTTTGTGCCTCGTGTCAAATTGCTATGTACAAGGGGCGCACGATAGTTAATAGACAGAGAAATTAACAGGGACACTGATCGCTGCTGCCTAGTGATATCCAATTTAGCATGGCCGACAGACACGAACCCAACGCGCCACCACCCGCGGCTTCCCAACGCACAGGGCTTCCGATCCACCGACGAGCATCTCCTCAAGGAGTGCGCTGCCAAGGGCTGGCAGGTGCGTGGACACAGCACGTGGCCTCCCGTCGAGCTGCCCGACCGGTCCACGCCGGTCCCTGCTGCAAAAGCCGCCGATCACGCTGGCCCAACCACGGCGGTGCCCTTGCGGCTCAGCTCTTTGACTGCTGGTCGCGCTGCGCTGTTGCAGGATGGCGCGTGCGCGGTGGCTGCGTGGGTACTGCAGGAGCTGGTGCTGGTGGCTAACGTGGGGGACGCCAAGGTGAGAGCCACGGGTTTCGATCACCAGGGATTCATGGAGCCAACGGCACTCACTCAGCGTCGAAAGTGCTGCGGCCGCTTAGTTACACACGAGTATGTGTGGGGCGACCCAGACACCCACAGTGTGAGGCCCTCAATGGCGCAATGACCACCACACATGCTGAGCCTCGCTCCGCCGCTTGCCTATTACGCCGCCGTGCGCGAGCTGAGCCATAGGGCTAGCAAAACGGCCTCGCGCCATGCACCACCTCTCCCCGCAGTGCGTCCTGGCGCGGCTACCCGAGCCCAAGGTGCGCCGCAGCTCGGCACGGGCGTGCCAATCTGCCAAGCCGCATCAGGGCACCACCGCACCGCACTCCGCGCAACCGTGCAACCTGCAGCTCGGCCGCCACCCTCACGCCTGACACACAGCTCGGCTGTTGCCCCCGCCCGCAAGGCGCGGCATGCCCGCCGCGCCGTCTTTCGGCGCCTGCCAAGTTTCGACAGGTCCTGTAGAGGGCTTACGCCAGCGCGCTCATACCCATCCCCTGCGCCTCACCTTGCCGGCGGCCGTCCCTCTTCACTGAGCGTGTTGCCACCGTGCGCCTCGTCCTCCCGCTCCCCCAGTCCGGGGCGGCTGCGGCCGACGTGTCCAAGCCAGCCGCCCCCAAGGCCATCGTCCTGACCAAGGTACGGCACATGGGGCTTGGGCCGGCCCTGTACGGCACACACGCGCGTGTACGGCCCTACCGTGTCCCGCTACGCCAGCCCCTGGTACTTCTGCAGCGCCTGCGCTTCCCCCGCGGGGGTAGCACGTGCACCACCAGCGCCCCCGGCATCAGGCCTTGCCTGCCGTGCGGTTCGGCAATCCCACGCACCGCTCAGGCTGCCTCTCGTGGCAACGATGACTCCGCACCTTCAAGCCCGCCACCCCTGCTGTGCGCTCCCAATGCCGGCGCCAGGAACACACGGCGCTGCTGGAGCGCGCGCGCATCGAGAAGGCGGGCGGCACGGTGGTCGGGGGGCGGCTGGCGGGGCGGATTCAGATCGCTCGGTCGTTCGGCGACGCGGGGTTTAAGAAGGTGGGGCATGGGTTGGGCTTGAGGCGGAGTACAGTAGTGTACGGAAGCAGGGCTGCAATTGAGAGAATCTTGTCACCCGGAGCCGGCTAGGATGCGGCCGGTAGGCAGCCCGTGATTGGCTGGGCCGGCGCCCCATGTCGGGCTGTGGCAAAGGTGACCATGTCCATCCCCCGTTTGCCCCAACCACCGACACCTCAGCTCGGCTGCTCCAGCACCCCCGACGTCACTGCCTTCCCGCTCACGGCGCGCGACGCCTTCCTGCTGCTCGGCTGCGACGGCTTCTGGGGGGTAAGGCGGTCCGGGGGGTGTTCGGGCCTCGGGAGATGCAGGCCTCACCCAGCAGGTACGAGGTGCCGTACCGAGATGCCGTACTGTCTCGCGACCTCTCGCGCTCCTCGCCCGGCTCCCCGACCCCCGCACACGTTCTTCTTTACACTTGGACACGCAGGTATTTGGCGCCCAGGAGGCGGTGGACGCGGCGGCGGCGCTGCTTGCCGAGGGCCTGGCGGTTAAGGCTGTCACAAACCGTCTGCTCAACATAGCGGTGCGCGAGAAGCGCTGCAAGGACAACTGCTCGGTGCTGCTGGTACGATTCGGTTGACGAGGCCGCTGCGAGGGCGCTGCGAAGCGGCCCTCTTGGTGGCGAGAGCGTGAGGGTGCATCCTGCATCGCGCGTCGGCTGGTATGTGTTTGTCACGCCGCGCGCTACTTCGGGGCGTGCGCTGAGGCTACCAGCGAGCGGGCGTGGTCTCGGTCGATTTGTTGGCGCGCGCTGGCAGCGGCGTTTTGGGGCCACGTGGCGGTGTGCTGCGTGGGCCGTTTTGGGGGAACGAGCGTGCAGGTCATAAAAGCAGGGGCTGGTGTGCCAGCGGCGCTCGACCCACGGGTCCTCCTAGGCTAGCATGAGATCCGCACGTGGGGCCTCCCTGACCTTGACTTGCACGCTGGTTCTACAGCAACAGGCCTCCCTTTTTAGGGACGGTGCGCATGCTCGCACACCTGCTGCGCCCGGCGGGGCCGCTGCAGAGCGTGACGGGGAGTGGTTGGGCTCTCTCAGTCTCTCGTCTCGCCACACGTGCTTATGTGGAAACGCGTGAGCATGCAGGCAAGGCGGTAGTTCACACGGATTGTGCGGCTGCGGCTGGTCTTGTATGCTTGGGTGAACTAAAGCGAAGCCAACAGACGATCGCCTCACAATCTGGATGCCTCGAACGATACTCTGACTGAGGAACGTACTCGAGCACCTGGCAGGGGGCCGTGGGCCGGACGCTGCGGCTGAAAGGAGGCGCGTGGCTGTGATGGGCCCTGGTGGGCGTGGCCTATGTGACCGTGTGTGGCAGGGCCGTGGCTCACTGCAGAACCAGCGTGCCTTGGAGCCGCCGCGGGAAGATCGCCATGCTTACAGGCGCACTCGTGTCGCACAACGCTTCCGTCAACCCCCGAGCCTCGCAGCTGACGACTACCCTGCCCATCGCGCACTCGGATTTGCAACAGCACAGTGACAAGCGACGCCTGGCACAGCTTCTGAGTCGTACGAGACACGGCCGCGGCCCGACCGAAGACCACTGGCCCCGCCGCAAGTAGCTGCCCATATGCCGCTCCGGCTCCAGTAACCTACGAAGCGAGCACCTATCTGCCTACACCAGTCAAGTCCAGTCGGCACCACAGCAGGCATGCCGACGCAAACAGCTACCTGCCTATCAACGACCTCTCTAGCACAGCCTGTCAAGTCCTACCAACGCCCGGCGCCAGCGCCAGCCCCCGTCGAGCACGTCACATAGCCAAGGCACAGGAGCGGTATCCGCCGACTCCCGCCGCCCGCACGTGTTGAACAACTTCCGCCCACCGCCTCGCCCCGCCTTGCCGCATCCGCCCCGCCTGTCCCTACGGCCCGCCGCCGTCCGCATGCATCCATCGTCTTCCACCACGCCGCTTGGGCTGCTAGCGACCACCTGCCACCGGTCCCGCCCCCCAACCGTAATGTCCAACTCGCTGCCGTCCTCCGCCAGCGCCCCCGCAAACCCCGCCACCCACCACCGCCCCTCGCCGCGTCCCCGGCGCAGCGCACCCGTGGGTGCCTCGGCAGCACGTGAGCGGTGCTGCTAGCGGCCCATGCACGTATTAACGCCGGGCTAGCGGGTGCTAGCCGGCAATGGCACCCTGCCTCCCGCAAAGAAGCGCAAAAAACCAAGAACCAGGGGCCGCGTGCGCACACGGCCATCCATGCACCAACGCAGGCACGGCAGCCAGCCGCACGCCCGACCACCATGAACACACGGCACGGCACAATCCCACGCCACACAGGCATATTCCCACTGCCAGGCGCGGCCATTTGCCAGAAGCAGGCCGCCGCGGCCGGCAGCGGAGCGCACAGCCGCCCTGCCGGCGCCACGGCCGTGCGTGAGCGCGCGCCGTCACCAGTCATATGTTGCGAGGTACCGGTACGGTACGGTAGTAGTCCCAGAGCCCATGAGGTAGCTTGCGCATCGGCGCACCGGTTGTCAACGCCACGCCACGGCACGACTGTACGGATTTACGGAATGTACGGAATGCACACGCAGCTAGCGCAAGCGGCGCAAAGGGCGATGACCAGGCCGTGCCTTCCCCCCCGTATGCCGGTGGAGCTCATTTGGCCTCCAGGGTGTCCCTTTCACGCCTCCCCAGAGTCCTTCCCAAATAACACACACCAACCATTTTATTATCACGTATCTCGATGAGCGCCGTATGGCGGCGCCGCATGCTGAGGCAAGGCTATGCTCGACCCACACGAGCGCCGCAGACGCAGGCCAGCCTGAAGCTCATGCCATGCTCCCAGCGCGCCTCACCACCCGTCCCGCGCCGGGCTATCGCCCGCCGTTCGGTCATGCCGCAGCGCCGCGGCACCACCATCGCTCCCCGCGGCCCCCGCACCTTGCAGGGCGGGACCCGCCAGCGGCCGGGCGCTGCCCAGGGAGAGCGACGACGCCGGCAACGCCGCAGACATCTCCGCCTCGCTCTCGCCCTCCTCCACCGCCGCCATGGCCGCGGGCCGCCGGCTCGCCCGCAGCGCCGCCAGCGCCAACCCGGGGCTCAGCGGCTCCTCACCCACCGGCCGCAAACCCGGCGACAGGCCCGCGCCCGCAGCACCGGGCCCCACCGGCGACGGCAGCGACAGCAGCGGCGCGTGGCGCTCCTGCATGCTCTGGCTGCGGCGCCGCTGCAGCGCCCGGCCACCATCACCGCCGCCGCCGGTGTCGTCACCGCCACCGCCGCCGCCCGGCTCCGTGCCACGGGCCTCGCTGTCATCGGCGGCGCCGTCGCGCCCGATAACGAAGGCCGGCGCTGCCGCTCGCTGCGGAGCCACCATGGCGCTTGAGGCGGAGGAGGTGCGGCTGACGGGAAAGCGACGGCCGCCCCAGCCCGTGCCCGGCGTGGTGCGGTCGGCGAACGAGCTCCCTCGTTCGGTGCCGAGCCCGGTTCCGTAGGGCACTCCGCCGTACGCCCCCGACGTCGTCCCCGACAGCAGGTGCTGGCTGGAGGCGGTGAGCGAGGTGAGCGAGCGCAGCGAGTACGCCGAGCCGCGATCGCTGTACGACACCGTCGTACCGTGCGACGGCCGGTCGCCGTACTCCGTCATGCAGTCGTCGTCGTCACCCTCGCCCATGCTGCTCTGCTGCCGCAGCCGGCGGCCTGACGGCGCTGCCGCCGGCCCCCTGGTTGAGCCGGGCGGGCTGTGCAGCGCTGCGGTCGCAGCCGCGACCTGGCTGGCGGCCTCCGCGTGGCGCAGCCGCCAGGGGTGCATGGCGGCGGGGACAGGCAGCGGCTCCGAGCCGGCAGCTGCCGCGGACTCAGCCTCTGCAGCTGCCGCCGCCAGCTCGCCCAGCGCCCGGGGCTGGTCCGCCGTCAGCGCAATGGCCGCCTGCAGCTGCCTCTGCCGCTGCGCCTCGGCCTCTGCGCGCTGCAGGTCCGCGGCCATGTTCGTGGCAGCGGCCGCCACGGCGGCGGCGATGAGGTCCGGCGCCGCGTTCAGGATGGCGCGCTGGTCCGTGGCCCCGCTGCTGTCGTGCTGCAGGGGATGCAAGATGGGCATGCCACCCACGGCGCCGCCGACCACTCGGGCCGCCTCCTCGTCACCGCTGACGTCGGGCTCGGCGGCTTCCGGCGGCGCGAAAGCTGGAGCGCCGGTGGCCCCCGGGCGACTGACGCTCGGGCTGGCGATGTCACCACCGACACCAGCCAGCGCCCGCAACGCTGCATTGCCCAGGGAGAGGGACACGCTGCCCTCGGTGCCGGTGCCCGTCACCTCGCCAGCCGAGTTGCCGGCCGCGTCGTCCACACTGTCGTGACGCTCGGCGCTGTCGAGCCGGCCGCCGCCGCCAGCCCCGGCCGCGCCGTCTTCGACCAGCGCAAACTCCCGTCGGCCGTCGGCGCTGTTGGCCCGGCGCGCGAGGGCCATGGCGGCTCTGCGCGTGGGCGCCCGGCCGCGGACGGCCGAGCCGCCTGCCGATGCGACGCCTGAGCCCTGGCGCTGCATGGCCGTGGCGCTGCGCTGGAAGCTGCCGCGCGGCCGTGCGCCGCTCTCGGTCGAGGGCGGCGTGGCCTCCCCGCCGAAGGAGATGGTCGTGGTGGACCCAAAGCCGCGGGGGCTGCTGCGGGAGCTGCCGGGGGCGGGGATGCGGAGGTGCGAGCCCAGGCGTCGGGTCTGCGCGGAGCTGGGCTGCAGGCCTCCGTGCGCGAACATCTGCGACAGCGCTGCAGCCGCGGAGGCAGCCTGCGGGGTGCGGGCAGGGCGGGGCTTAGGTTCGTGGCAGGGATGGACAGGCAAGCGGCATGCGGGCTGCGGGTGCGAGTGGCGGGCGGTCCGGACGGCGGCCCCGGTGCTTGCTCACCTGCATGGGGCTCTGCGTGGCGCTGCTAACGAGGCTGAGCCCCGTGCTGCCCAGCGACCCCAGCGTGCGCATGCCGACGCTGCCGATGACCTCGAAGCTGGGCAGCGGCGAGCCAAAGGCGCTGTCATGCTGCTGTTCCAGGAGCAGAAAGGCGGCCGCGCCCGGGGCCAGTGAACCCATGCCGGTCCGCGGCAGCCCGCCCGAGCCGCCACTGGCGGCGCTGCTGCTGAGCATGGGCAGCAGCGCCGCTGACGTAGAGCCCGACCTGCCGTCGCCGGGCAGGTCGGCGGCGCCTTCACTGCCGCCGCCGGGTCCGGTGCTGGTAGCTCGTCCGCTCCCAGACACGCGGAGCCGCCTCAGCGAGCCGCTGCCGGGCCAGGGCTCTGACGTCAGCAGCGCCCGGGCCAGGGCGGCGTCGGCCAGGGACAGGCCCTGCGGCGCGTCGAAGGGAACGGCGCTGCCTCCGTCGGAGCTTGGGCCGCGGGGCTCGGCCAGCGCCCGGCCGCCTCCGCTGATGCGGCCGACACCTTCGGCCGTGCTTCGGCGAGTGCCCTCGAGCGAGTCGCCGCTGAGCACGCCAGCAAGATCGTCCGACAGGGCCTGCGAGCTGGCGAATGGCGAGGGGAGCATGGGCGCAGCTCCGCCACCGCTGCCGGCACCGCCGCTCAGGACTTGTCCCAGAGCCACCATCTGATCATGCGTCGGCGCCGTCGGCGCAGCGGGGCTGCCTCCACTACCGCCGGCGCTTGGCCCCAACCCAGCTTGGCTCGGAGGCACCGGCAGTGACAGGTCGGAGCTGTCGGCGACTGCGCGCGCGCTGGCGCCAGCTCCCAGGGGACCCGACGGCGAGGGCGACCAGCCCACCGAGGGCTCGCTGCCGATGCTGGCTACTGCCGACAAGGAGCTGTGCTGTTGCCCCGCGTCATCGCCGGGGGCGCGCTCGGGCGTTGGCGGCACCGTCAGCGGCGGCGGCCGGCGCTGGGCCGACTCCAGGGCACCCGGCAGCTGGCCAGCCGAGTTGTCACGGCTGGTGCGGAGCGGAGCCAGCTCCAGCGCCGGCCCCTCGGCATGCGGCGCGGTGAAGACGCGCGTCAGCACGGGCCTGCAGCAGCGGGCGGCGGGAGGGACGAGGTCAGAGGAGCGCAGGCGCGGCCTTGAGAGCACGGCGAGCCCTGCACCGGCCCACAGCGGCAGCCGGCCTCGCCTCCCAGCGTGCTCACCTGAGTCCAGGCCGCTCGCCGGTGTGCTGCAGCTGCTTCGCGCTGCTGCTCTTCTGCGTCGCCGCTTGGCGCGGCCCGGGCGCAGGCTCAGGCGGCGCCTCGCTCTGAGGCGCGCGCCTCAGGGTGCGCAGGATGCCGTGGATCTGCTCCGCCTCCTGCGCGATCGGGGCCAAGCGGGGCCACACGCGTTGGGCAATGCACCAGATGCAAGCGCGCCTGGCGAGCTCCCCTAGGCCTACCTCTGCCGACACCGCCCGCTGCAGGTGCTGCAGCAGCTCCAGCTCGTAGCGGCGCAGAATGCCATCCAGTGCGGGGCGCGAGGACTGAGGGCGCGGGGACGCAGGGCGGGGCAGGTGGGCCGACGGCACCGCGGGGCAGGGAGCGCCTGGGGCGTAGCGACGCTTGCTCGGCTGCCGCACCTCGGCAATGGCCGGGCTGGAAGCCTCCCGCAGCTGGTCTTGCAGCTGCTGCTGCTGCTGGGTGTGGGGCTGCAGAGGTGATACGGCCGCCGAGGAGGCCCCCAGCTCCCACGGCGGCAGCTCGTCGTCCAGGTGGGCGCCAGTCGGCGGTCCCGCCTCGGCACCGTCGGTCGGGAGCGCCCAGGCAGGCGCCGGCTGCGCGCTGCCGCCTGGGCGTGCCCGGGCGTCCTCCGGAAGCTGCCCCGGCGCCACACCGCGGAAGGTCGCAACGTGGGCGAGTCGTAACGCCTCTGGAGAGGCCGCCGTGGCGATGTGCCGCTTGGGCGTTGTGTGGCCCGTGGCGGTTAGCGCGCTAGGCTGGCCGCTGGCATCACCGCCGTCGCTGGTCCCCAGCCCCAGAAATGGCGACGTGCGGGCCTTTTGCGGCGGGTGGTGCAAGGGCCGCGGCGACGTTGCGGCGGGGGACTGCGGCGGCGGCGGCGCTGCGGCCATGGGGTGCCGTGGAGCAGCGACGGCGGCGGCCGCAGCGATGGTGGCGGCGTAGGATGCGCGCAGCGCTGGCGGGGGCTGATGGGGCGAGATGGGCTGCGGGTAGGGGTCGGTCTGCATCAGCCGACCAACGCCGACGGGGGACGTCGGGCTCAGGCTTGGGTAGTCATAGCGGGCCGGCAGAGCCCCTGACAGCTGCCCCGAGTGCTCGGACTGGTGGCCCGAGTAGCCGTGCGCCTGCTGCTGCTGTCGCGGCCGCTGCTGCATCGCCGACAGCTGCTGCTGCTGCATCGCCGCCCATGCGGCCGCGGACGCAAAGGACTGCGCCATGGCCGCGGGCGCCGACGTCCGCTCCTGCTGCTGCCGATCCGTGACCTTCGCCTGCGCCGCAACTGCGGCGGCCGCCGGCGCTGCCGTCGGCGACACGACCAGGCCCCGGTGGCTACGCAGGCCGAAGCCGGTCGTGCGTCGCGGCGGTGGTGCGGCGGCTGCGGCCGCCGCCTCGGCGGCCTCCGTAACGGCCGCCACCGCCTCGGGCGCAGCCCATTCGGACACGGGTGCGTTGTAGTAGAGCGGGTGGCTGGGTCCAGGCAGCGCGACCTCCACGATCCGGGGCCCTCGCTGCGGTTGCTGGGGGGCCCCACTGCTGAAGCCGCCGATTCGCCGGGCCTGCGGCGCCGCCGGGGCAACGCCGAACGCGCTAGGCCGCAGCGCGGGGCTGATCGGCGGCGTGCCCTGCGGGCTCAGCACCGCGCCCGCCGCGTCCAGCGCCAGCGTCTGCAGCATCGGCGGCGGCCGCAGCTGGCCGCTGCGGGCCGTGCTATGCGGTAGCGGCAGCGGCGCAGTGGGGGAGGTCACGATCCCGGTCCCGGTCTCAGGCGGCGACCTGCGGTCTGCAGATCCGGGGTGGTGCCGTATCCCGGCCATGACACTGCTGCTTACGCTGCCGCTGGGCCCCGCGGCGCCGCCCAGCGCTGATGTCGAGCCCGGCCTCGTGCCTGCAGCGGCAGCGTCCGCCGCGGCTGACGTCGCGTAGCACGAGTAGCTTCCGCCGCGGGCGGGCGGCGGCGGCGGCCAGCTCGGCTGCATCGCAACGTGACCCTGGTGCAGCAACGGCGCGGAGCCGGGGCCGGGAGCGTCAAGCCCTCCCGCGCTTGGGTCCGCGACGCCATGCGCCACCGCCAGCTCCCAGATTTGCTGCGACTGCCGCGTCTGCTGCTGCGAGAGGTCCTGGACCGAGTCCTCGCCCACGCTCTGCATGCTCCCAATGCGGCCGTACAGCAGCGACGAGGGCCAGCCGCGGGCGCCGTGCGGGCCGCTGAGCGCGCCGCTGAGGCCGCCCAGCGTCTCGGCTTCGTGGGTGCCCTGCAGCGCAAGCAGCCGGGGCGGCGCGGGGTCAGGTGTAGGACGACGCGATGGGACAGGTGCGGCAAGGGCACGCAGGTGAGGGTGCAGGGACGTACCGGTGGTGCCGTGTTGGGCGCGCTCAGGATGCCCGCCGGTTGCCTTGGCCCGGCTTGGCCCTGGCCGCAAGCGCCGACTGCCAACGGCATCGGCGGCAGCACCGGCGCCGGCGGCATGTGCTGCGGCAACGCCCACGTGCCCATGTGCTGCCGTGCACGCGCCATCATCTGCGCCGCAGCGGCTGCCGCGGCGGGAGAGTGCAGAACACGGCTCTGCTGGCTCGATCCGGGCGAGGTGACGCCGCCCCCGGCGCTTGTGGGGTACGGCGTGGGCGACAGCTCGCCGCCGTTCAGCCGACCCGCTGCGGCCGTGTCCGGTGCGACGCCGCTGGCCGTCGTGCCGCGGGCCGGCGAGCCTGAGGGCCCAACGCCGTAGGTGTACGAGGCGGCGCCGCGGGACAGGCCCGACCGGGAAGACGGCTGTGTCTCGGCTGCCTCGGGGTCCCAGGCAGGGTCGCGTATGGCCATGGCTGCAGCCATCTCGAGCGTCTGCTGGTGGAAGGCAGCAGCGGCGGCCGCCGCGGTCGACGATGACGGGCGCACGCCCTGTGCTGTAGCCGCCGCTGGCCCGCTCGACGAGAGTTGTGTCGCTGCCAGCGCCTGCGACAGCAGCAGATGGTGCTGCCCCGGCGGCGCGGCGTCCGAGATGGGCCGCACACCAGCTGCCACTGCTGCGACCTCCGCTGTTCCCGACATCGCCCACAACATCAGGCCGCCGCTGATCTCGTCCGCCGAGTATAGGGCCTCGGGCGGGATGCCGGTACTGAGGCCAAGCGCGACAGCCTCGGCGCCGCCGCCCGCCACTGAGCCGCCGCCGAACATGCCGGCGGTGGCGAGCCCGGTCAAGGCTAGCCCTGTTGGCAGGGAGCTGTGGGAGCCGCTGGGCAGGCGCCCGGAGGAGGTGCGGCCCAGTGCGGGCGCGGCGACAGCGTCGGGGTGTGGTCCCAGCTGGCCGGAGCTGGGGTTGGAGCCGCGCACACCGGGCGTGGTGGGACCGGCGGAGATGCGTTCGGCGTGCCAGTGCGCCGAGTTGGCCGAGGACGTGATGCGGGAGGTTGGCAACAGCAGCGCGCCCGGGCTCTGCGCGTGGCTGAAAGACTCGCCCACCACAGGAGAGCCGGCAGCTGCGGACGGCAGGGTTACATATCACGGGAGCATACCGATTAGCGCGAGCGGCCCGGCGGCAGTCAACCCATAGGCTCTCCGTACCAGTACCCGTACCTGTTCCGGCGCCGATGGACGAAACGCGCTGCATGCCGTATGCCGCCGCGATGCTGCCCTCGCGCGAGTCGGGCAGCCCGCTGCCTCCCAGGCCCCCGCCGGGACCCATACGTGACAGCATGGCGGCCTGCTGCTGCCGCCGCGCCTGCACGTACGTCTGCGCCACGGCGGCGGCAAACGTGTCGGGCGCGCCCGAGCCGTCGGCGCCGCCGTGCCCGCCGTCTGTGCTTATAAGCGCGGCGTTGGTGGCGGTTGAGCGGTGGATAAGGTGGTGGCGCGCCTCCTCCGTGACGGAGATATGTGCGCTGCGGCGGCGGTGGCGCGCGGTGAGCGCCATCTGGCCGCCGGCGTGCCCACGCCCATGGCGGCGATTGGAGCCGCCACGGCCGAACACGTTGGCAATCATGCCCGTCATGCCCTGCGCGGAGGCGGCGCACGGGACTCGCCAACTTGAGAAGGCGGGACAGCAAAAAGGGAACGCACAGAACGAGCATGCAGGGCATGCTGCTCCAGCCCCACACAGCACTGGCACGAAACGGACAGAAACGCCCCGGCCGCCTACCTCTCCGCCGCTCAGGGTCATGCGCGGGCTGGCCGTGCCGCTGTAGATACTGCTGGCGCTGCTGCTGTGGCTGGGGCACGCCGGCGAGCCGCGGCTCGGTTGCCGGCCACTGCGGCCGCTACCCGGTGGGCTATACACCAGCCCACTGCCGCCCGAGGCAGCGGGCGCGCCGCCAGCCGTGCCGGCACCAGTGGCGGGGCGTCCGGCGCGCACGCTGCGCAGCACGGACGTGAGCGCGCGCTCCGCCCTGACCCGAGCCGTGCTGCCGCGGCCCACGCGGCCGGCAGTAGGGCTGCCGCCCGGCGACCGGCCGCTGGGATCGCCCGGGCTGCCGCGCATGGCCGCGAAGCCGGGCGGGTAGCCGGTGACCGAGGCCGTGGCGCGCAGGGCCGAATTGCGCAGGCGGTGGCGCACCACGATGGACACGCCGGCGGGCTCATTGTGGGCCGAGTGCGCGGGCGACTCGAGATCCAGCGCCAGCGAGGGACTGTCGCTGGTGCGGCGCTTCTTGCGGCCGCCGTGCATCCCGCGCAGGCGCTGCCACACGGAGAGCGACGCGGGCGCCGCCGGCTTAGAGCGGCCCGAGGGCGAGCGGCCCTGCTGCAGCGGCGGGGAGGTGACGTGGGAGGAGGCCTCGCTGCCACCACCATCAGCGCCGCCGCCGGGCGCGCCGGACGAGCCTGCACGGCCCGAAGACTCGGCTGCGAAATGGCAAGGCGCAGGGCGGGAGGGTTTTGAAGGAACCTCTTGCAGGAATGCGCACGCCTTGGTTGTGAGAGGCACTGGCCGTCCTACTTGCAACCCCAACCACACGCACCTGCGAGCAGCGCGCTGCCGCTCTGGCTGACGTCGCGGCTGGCCGCCTCCGGCGTCGCCGCCTGTGCATTGGCGGCGCGCAGAACGGCTTGCACGCGTAGATCCGTGACCGCGCCGGAGTGCCCCGAAGGCGCCGGCCCCAGCTGGGACCCCGGAGACAGCGGCCCCGATGAAGGTGACGCCAGATGACCAGCGTCATCGGCGCCGCTTGGGGCGACAGTGGCGGCGCTGCGCCCGTGGCCCGGGCCCTTGTCGCTCCCAAACAGGTTCTTGCGGGTCCAGTTGGCCAGCGAGCCAAGGAACATTTTGCGAAGTGACGGCCCGGCGGGCCCCGGTCGGCTTCCGCCGGCTGCGGCAGGGCTGGTGCCTGGGCTGCCAGCCGCCGAGGCACCCGAGGGACTGTCGCCGAGACGCAGTGCTCCCGCGGGAGACGAGGCCGGGGCCGGGTCAAGGGTGAGCTCTGCGGGAGGGCCGGTTGCGCAAAGCAGTCAGTGCGGATTGGCACTGTGTCTGTCAGACGCAGCACGCCCGGCACACCCTACGATGCGCGCGCACGGCCCACACTCACCGCTCACGACGACGTTTGTTGCGGCGGTCGTGAAGATACCTTCGTTGATGGCCTCGCTGGCCGGCCGGCTGCTTGATTGCAGCTGAACCGTCACGATCGCGTGCGCGGACGAGGCCGCCTCCACCACCTCCTGTCCGCCTGCCTGTGAAACCGTGGAGCCCGCAGCCAGCCCCGGAGGCAGCTGCGACAACACGCGCGGCGGTGGCGCCAGCCGGGAGAGGTCGCCGCTTGCGTGCAAGGCGAGCGCAGAGCCCGTGGCCGAGACCCCGGAAGGCAGGTGGTGCGGGCCCAGCGTGCTGCGCGCCAGGGGCCGGCGGCCTCCGCTGAAGCTGTCCCCTGCAGCGTTGCCAAGCGGCGACGGGTTGCGGGGTCGATCGCGGAAGGGGCTGCCTGGCCGCGCGGCGATGGACGACACGAAGGGCGACCCGAGGGGGGCGCCCACCGGCGCAACGGGCGACGGAATGACCGGAGCCACCGGCGACGTCCCGGGGTTGGAGGTGCCGCGCGCGGGCAACACAAAGCCAGCGGCCTGGGGATGAGAACTGAGACCGGCGCCCGCGCCACCAGCCTGGGTCATCGCCGCCAGGAGGGCGCGGCCGTGCGCGGAGGACAGCACGTGGTAGGTTGCCGCCGCGCTGCTGCTGCCAGGGTTGTGGTCCGAGACAGGAGCCACCTCCGAGTGGCGGCTGGGCGTGCCGTGAGAGATTCCGCTGTTGGCGGAAACGCGAGTTGCCACAAAGAGCCCGTCGCTCATCTCGCTGCCCTCGCCCGCCGTCGACGCGGCCCTGGGCGCCAGGCCATCTCGGCCTGTGCCCGAGCCGGTGTCGCCAGCGCTGCGCGGGTTGAACAGCACATGCATGCCCGGCAGGCCACGGCTGCTGGAGCGGCCACCGTCCGGAGAGGCATGGGTCATGTCTAGGGGCAGCTTGGAGATCGGCGTGGCTGGTCCGTGGCTGGAAGTATCAGCAAAGGGGCCGTCCTCCTACGTGAGCAAGTGGCCGCGGCAGGAGGGGGGACCACAGGGTGCTGGTTAGCGCCTCGCGAAGCTGGGTCAGGGGCAGCGGGCAGGGAGGAGTGCAAGGCACGGCAAGGGAGGGGAGCGCGCGGAAAACTGACGGGCTGATCTCACCGGGATCAGACCCTGGTCCGTGAGGGGCCGCCGCGCCTCGGTCGCGAAGGCTGTGACCGTCAGCGTGCGCGGGTGCGACGCCGACGCCGACGCAGAACCCGCGCCCGAGGCGCCGGGGAAAGCCGCGGCCTGCAGTCGCGTGTGCCGATGCGGCAGCGGGTTCAAGTGGCTGTGCTGCGAGTAGGGCTCTGGCTGCAACGACAGCGGCGTTGTGGCAAGAAGAAATGCATCGCCCTGCCGCAACGCCTCGGCGGCCGCGGCCGCGGCAGCGGCGGTGGTCCGTGGCGTGGTGATGCTTCGGCGCATGATTTCTGGCTCGGGAAAAGCCAAGGGCCTGAGGGATGAAGCGTTGGGCAAGCAATGGTCAGGCATTCGGGGGCGTCGACCGGGTGGGTGTCGGGCGGGCAGCTCCCCGTGCAGCGCCCCTCCCAGGCCTTACCTGTCGTCGATCATGCCACGCCCCAGCGACAGGCCACGCCCAGGCGCTCCACCTCCGGCCGCAGTCATAGCAGCCACAGCGACCGCTGCCTCGGCCGTCCCGAGCGTGCGATGCCCGGGCATCGCGCGCGGGTGGCTGTGCGGCAGGCGCGGCATGCCGAGCGTGCTGTGGTGCCGCGCGCCGCGCACGAGGCCCGAGGGCGTGCGCTGTGCGCCAAGCTGGTTGGCCAGGTCCGAGGCGTGACGCAGCGCTCCCCTGCGGCCAGCGGGCGGCAGCAATCTTGAATTGCGGCCAGGGCCAACGCACATGGGCACAGCGGCAAACAGCTGCCTACTCAGCGCAGGCCTTCTGTCGCGGTGATGACACAGTGCCACGCGAGGACGGCGTTACTCCCATTCCCCCTTCCAGCGACCCACTTGATGGCAAGGCCGTCGTCCGTAGACGCGCCGCCGTCAGTGCCCTCGTATTGGCCATCGCCGGCAGCGCCCCCGCCGGTGACAGCGGCGGCGCGGCCGCCGCGGCCGGGGCCCAGGCGTGAGGGGCCGCCCGTCATGCGGAAGGCCCCGGCCTTGCGGCGCAGCATGGCCAGCAGGCCGCCGCGGCGCTGCGAGGCGGCTCGCATGGTGACAGAGGCCTCGGGCAAAGACACGAGCGCCTCAGTTGCCATGGGCCATGTGCGCTCGAGCAGGGACTCGGGCAGTGCCTGAGAGACCGGGGACCGGAAGAGATGGCAGGGAGCGTACATGACTCATGACACGGGCTGGGCGCTGCTGCGCGGCATGGTCACAGAGGGGCTGCGCGACAACCTGAGCTGGGCCCGGGCGCACCTGGTACAGGACCTTCGGGTTGTCCAGCCCTCGAAGGAGGAAGCGGCCCAGCGCCCGCAGCTCGATGTGCTCCACGGCCGCAGGCATGGGGCTCTGCCTCGCGCTGCCGCCGGAACCTGACGTTAGCAGAGGGGACCAGACACGTAAGCAATAGGAACTGAATGCGGTCTGCACCCCACCGTCGGTACCCCAGCTGAGAACGCGCACCTTGGCCATCGGCGCCGCCACCCGAGCCGGTGCGGCTCTTGCGCCGCAACGCCAGCAGCTGCTGCGCGCCCGCGAGGCTGAGGGAGCGGGAGGTGACCTCGAGCAGCGACGACATTCGCCGCCGGCTGGGGTGCGCCACCAGCGCCTGTAGCAGGTTCAGTGGCCGGACCTCGCCGCCGCCGGGGCCGCCGGGGCCGGGAACCACCTCGGGCGAGGCGCTGCTCGCGGTAGAAGGCCTGTATACAGGCAGCGTACCGGGGGATCAGGCTGCCGAGCACAACAGCACGCGTCGGCCGGGGGCTGTTTGAGTGGAGTGAAGCCCGCTCGGCACGCCGCGCGACCCACCTGACGGCGCGCTGGAAGGGCAGCGTCAGCGGCAGGCTCTTCACGCTGCCCAGGAGCGGCCCGTCCGTCGGCCCGGCGCTGTAACTGGCCCGCCGTGCGCGGCCCACTCTGCCCTGCGGCGCATCGCCGCCACGCCGCGGGCTGCTGCCGGGGCCCAGCCCCTGCCCGTAGCCGCTGGCCGCGCCACCGTCAGTGGCGGAGCCACGGCGGGCTAGCGTCATGGCGCCGGCCTCGGCGGGGTTGGCTGCGGCCCATTTCACGGGCAGGTAGGTGGGGAACTCCTCCATGAGCAGGGAAGTGCCGTCGGGCATGGACACCGCCACCTGTCGGGCACGAGATGGGCGCAAAGCACGGCAAGATCAAGCCCAGGGCAGATAACGGTTTGGGAGAAGGCGGGCGGGGCGCTGACGAGGGCTGTGTGGTCGTGGGCTCAAAGGCAGCTGTGCAGCATCCTCAAGGTCCTGCGGCCCGGCGGCGCACCTGCGAGGACTCCACGAGGATCTGGCCGGGGGCCGCCAGCGCCGCGACGCGAGCAGCCAGGTTGGCCAGCTCGCCAAAGTAGTCGGCTCGGCCTGCGAAATGCGGCAATGATGACACGAGATGAAGGCATGATGACACACGTGAGCAACGCTGCGCAGGGAAGCGGGCCCCTGCATGTGCGCACAGGCGCACGTGTTCGCAGGGCAGCGGGGTCGTGCGCGTGCACATTTGACGCACACGTGGCGCAGCAGGCCAGCACTCCTGCTTTCCTGCACCCACCGGTGTTCATGGGCTTTTTTACGTTGATGTACCCATACGCCATGCCCACGCGCACGCGCAGGCCGCGCCACAGGCGCTGCCCCTGGTCGCCCAGCACCTCCTCGCAGCCCGCCATGCCCAGCAGCGCGGGCGGCCACTCTAGCGACAGCAGGTCCTTTTGCATGTGGCACGCCCACGCCACGGCGTCGGTCAGGCAACTGCGAGGCCAGGGGCGCGAACGGTGGGGCCAAGGGGTCGTGAACGGTTGGACGGGTGTCTGGCACGGAGCGCAGCATGCAGTAGCAGGGCAGGAGACGCGCAGTCCACTGGTACGGTACTCACCCGAACACGAGCGTGAACTTCCCCGGCTCCGGCTCCTTGCACTCGTAGCCGCCGTAGGCCGGCAGCAGGCTGCGCGCCAGCGCCGAGTACTGCCCCACCGCCAGCTGGTAGGCGGTGATGGCCTGCAGCACCTGTGGGCGATGAGGGAGAGGGACAGGGGCATTGGCGGCACGGCCAGCTTGCTTGTGTTTCGTGAGCGAGGTGTGGCTGTAGGGTGGTAGCCGCTGCCATGCAGATTGAGGCGTGCGGGGCCGCCTGCCGCACCTGGTCCTCGGCCAGCTTCCCCTCCTCGGCCCTGTTCACTTCCTGGGGCTTGGCCACCTGCACAGAAGTGACGGACCAGGGCCTCGCGTCAGCATGCGGCAAGCTTGCGGCACCTAGCGTGTGGCGCATAAACCCCCAGCACGGTGAGCGAGCCTAACCCAACCGCTGCTTGCAAAGAGTTTGCGCCGTCCGCATGGACCCACCCCACTCGCGTCTACACCCACATGCAACACCACACGCCCCCATATCGCCACGCCCCTCACCTTGACGAACACGATGGCCAGCGGCTCGTGCACGGAGGGCGCCTCTCGGTAGCCCAGCTCCAGCTGCTGCAGCGTGGCAGGCGGCTTGAAGGAGCGGCCGCACAGCAGCGTGGGCATCACCTCCAGCAGGTAGCGCGGCCGGCTGAAGTCGGGCGCCACCACGTGCAGGCCCAGGTTGATTGTGTAGAGCGCCGAAGGGAAGGCCTGGCGGCGCGAGCAGGAGACAGGGTTGGGTGAGCGACAGGTCAGCAGGGGCGACGCAGGCGAAGGGAGAGCGGGCAGCGCATGGGCTGAGGCAGCGCCTCCGAGCGCAGAGCCACGCGACAACGGACCTGCAGGAGGTCCTGCACGCCCTGCCACGCCTCCTCCGTCATCAGGACCTGCCCGCCGTGGGCCGCGTCCGCCAGCGCCCGTGCCATCGACACCGCGGGACCGCTGTAGTCGGCGCCCGGCGCTGCGCACCAGGGATAGCAACGAGCACATGCAGATGGTAAGCCGAGCTGCGGGCCTGGTAACAGAGCCCCCAAGCCCGGGCCAGCCCAGCCGAGCCCAGTCCGGTCCGGCCCGCGAACGTTGCTGTTATTGTTCCACGCCTCACCGGCCGTGGGGTGGAAAGAGGCGATGGGCATGATGTCGTAGTCGGAGCCCAGGTGCAGCGCCGCCGCTACGCGGGGGCCCTTGAACACGAGCCGCCCGTCGATGCCGATGACGGTCTGGCCGAAGTACTCGGCCGCGGCGTCGGGCCAGCGGTGGTACATGAGGCCCACCTGGGCGCAAGTGGGGTGCGACTTGTTGCGCCGGCCAAGAAGCCAATCATAGTCGGGTGTTCGTTTGCTGGTGCTGGCGTACACAAGGGACGCGGACCGGCGCTGGACCGGTGCGTCAGAAGGGTGGCGTGGGGTATTGCTTACCTGCACGGTGTGGCAGAAGCGCAGCGCGGCGCTGGGCTCCCCGAAAGCGAATGCGAAATAGCCGCGGCGGTCGGTGAGCGCGTCGGTGCCGAACAGGTACCCCTCAAACTGCTGCGCCTGCTGTACCAGCAGCTGCTGCATCGCCAGCAGCACTGAGCACGGAACCTGCAGCGGCAAGGCACCATGGGAATCGTCACGGTTGGCGCAACGCCAGGGCGGCCATCGAGGCATTGCCAGACAATGATAGGCCCCGCCCCGTCGCAGGTTGCACCCCGGTCGCACCGCTGGCGAGCCCGCTTCGCGCTGGGAAGCCCTGTGAGACACATGCGACGACAGGCGGCGCCGACGGATGCGCTTGCCGGGCGGCAGCCGCAGCCGCAGCGAAACAAAGGTGAGTGCGCCGCCCGACAGCTCCGGCGGCTCGGGCGGGTCGACCACGTACAGGCCCCAGTCGCTCGCCATAGTGGCTCCTGCACAGTGACGTAAGAGATACCACTCAGATGCATGGCAGCGCATGCTGATCATTCGTGTCGACGGCTAATAGACGACCAAACAATGAGAGCAACAAGGGCGGCGCGGAGAGAACGGGTCCATGTTCCCGCCCCCCGGCCTCACCTGGCGGGGGCCAGACCCGTACAAGCTTGCGCGGCGCCGGCATCTCCCGCCGCACGGGCCGCAACAGGGACCCGTCCACAGTGTACAGCCAGGACGGCTTGCCCTCCTCTGACCGCAGCTGAAACAGCCCCAGCCGCCGCACGATGGGGAAGCCCGCGCGCGCCATGTGGCCGCGCAGCTGCACCCACGCGTCCTGAGAGAGTAAGATCTGACCGCCGTGCGCCGCGTCGCTGATCTGTTTGTCGGCAGCAGTGGGGTGTGCAGGATGGGGCAGGGAAAGCGCAACTACGGCACTAAGGGGCGCCCATACCACGCCCCGGCGCCGTGACGTGGCCTGTCTTGCCAGGCTGCCGCCCTGGCCCCTGAACCTGCGGCCTGGCTGGATTATGGCCGCACCTCCTGCACGATGGACACCGCGATGCCGACCATCATGGGCGCCTTGGTGAGCGCGTGCGGCCGGCACGCCACCAGCCCCGGCAGCGCCCAGTGCACGCCCATTCGCACGCGTGGGCCCTGGCGGGGGAGCGCGAAGCGGACGGCGAAGGGGGCAAGTCGCCAGTGGGCGCCTCAAAGCATCGCACGGCGGCCAACGCGGCAAGCCGCCAGGGCAGGCAGGCGGTTGATGGAAGATGCAGCTAAGCCCGCTACTTGGCGCACCTGGATGACCAGCTCGCCCTCCGCGTTGGTGACCGGTTGGCAACCGGGCAATCGCAGCACGGCCCGTGGCCATGGCGTGTCGAGCAGCTGCAGGCGAGGGGCGCACGGCCTGCCGTTAGCTTGACAACATGGGTGCTGACCTGTCAGGTCCCGCCTCGACCTGCGTACACTTGGGCTAGCTGGTTTCAAGACCAGCAGCTGTGACCCATGCCATGGGCTTCCGCGCCTTCCGCAAGATGCGGCACAGCCCTGCGTGCCTTGCTCTTGTCCGCTAGGCTCGGGGATCGCGGCGCACCTTCAGCTGCAGGTCCTGGCAGAAAGCGACAGCGTCCGCGACGGTGTGGAAAGCGACCAGAAAGCTGTCACCCTCAGTCACAATCTGGGTCCTGTGAGCCATAAGAACAAGTGCGCGTCCGCGTTGCTGAAACAAAGCAGTTGCACTGACATGGTAGCGTATACAAGCTGCGTGGTCTATGGATGCTGTGGTCAGGGCCGGCAGCACCCTGAGCCAACAGCCCAAAACGGCCCCAACCGATTGCACTCCGGGCCGGCCGTACCCGTTGAACTTGGCAATGCTCTCCCGCATATGCTGATCATGTATTGCCAAGAGCTGGTCATAGACTGCACGCCCGGCGACGGAGAGCTGTGTGGAGCCCTCGATGTCTGTGGGCCCGTATGGCAGGCAGGCAGCGGGGTGAGCCCTTCAGTGCCCAAACCCGTCTGTTGGTCCCGGTGCTCGCACCTGTGACCACGAACGCCAGCTCCCTGCAATCCGCGATGCTCTTATTGGGCCGTGCAGTCGCCAAGCCGCTCGCATCGCCGGGACAGAGCGCAGCGGCGAGTAAGCTCGAGTGGTGCTCCTTGAGACCATCCTTTTCGGTTCGTTGTTTAAGCGCCTCTGCTCTGCTCCGCCATAGCCACCACGCGAGCGCGGCGAGGAGCAAGCTGAGGACCGCGAGGATAGCTGCAGGTGTAGCTGCAGCCGCCGGGTGCACGCCCATATAGTTGTGTGGGCATTACACGGCGCCTGAGCTCATGATGTCTCGGTTCAGGCTGCTCGCCGGGCGTCGCCGCGATGGAAAATTTACCCGGCGACGTGCCGAGCCCACGCGGCTCTCAGGCTGGGCCAGTGCAAGCTGTGACATGTCAAGTGTTGGGTGCTATGCAGCTTGCTGAATGTCCAGCCGACCCATAGCTGCTGCACCGACTGAGCTTGCGTTGACCTTGCTGCTGCCCTCTGACCGAGCCTCAACCCACGCGGTCAGATGCCACAGTGTATCAACAGTTTATGAGACACGTCCTCGCGTGTATGACGAGTGCTTGAGGGGATTCACAAAAGGGGGGGTCGGTTTGGTGCCTCTAGCGTCGTAATGCGTATTTGTGTCCTTATAAAAGAAGCAGAAGTGGATGTCGGCTCGCCTGTGAAAATGCTTCTAGGCGGTTCAAACCGCCAAACAGCGGTGCACAGCGCGACAGCGGGTGTAATGTGTATGGTGCTTGCTATGTCCCGTGAAGGTCAAATGTGTGTAGTCGTAACCCTGGGCGATTGGGGGCTTGGGGCAGTCGGAAGCATGGTCGCATTACTCGCCAAGTGTCAAAACCCGCCAAGTGTCAAAACCCGCCGCCTCCGCGCCCCGAATGCACCCGCTTTTGTGCACGCACCAACTCGGCTGTAACATACCCTGGTCGGAGCATCAGGTCGCACACGGAGTTACATTGCTTGGCAGTGGCAGACCCTTAGATCGCCAGTCGTTCATGCAGAAAGTCTATCAGCGCGCAGAGGCTCGTGGGCGCTGTGACCGCAACTGTGAATGCATCATAGGCGCTTGTAAGTTAGTGGAAGCTGGCCGTGGTCGGGCACGTGGCGTACTGTGCTCAACAGGACACGTCACGATGGTCGCCCAGCCAACCTTCTCGACTGCGCCGCGCCTGGGCCCGAGAGTGGCTACTGCTCTCAGACGAAAGCGCGCGAGGGCAACGGCGCCCACTGCGACGACGGAGCCGTCGAACCCTGTGCCAACGGTCCTCGATGACTGCCCGTGCCCCCTGCTGCCCCGCTCCCCCGCCCGGTTTCTTCCCTCGGCAAGGGGTTTCTGCCCTGGCCGTGGCCCCTCAGGCTGCGATCCCGCCCGCGCTCAAGCCCTGAACATCTTCCGGTTACATGCCACCCACCGCTCGCCACACTATCATGTCACTGCCATGCTGGCACAAGGTTTACGCGCTGCCAAACTTTGGACACGCCATTCCGCTCACGACGGCAACGGCGGCGCCAACGCTCGCTCCCTCTCGCTTGTGCCTGGGCAGGAGCACCTGGGCGCAACGCAGCCCCGACAGGCCTCTGCAGAGGCACAGCTCGGCCCATCCTGGCCCGGGGGGCGCGCTTGCTGCCCACCTGTCCCATCGGCGTGACAGGGCCGGCGCCCCGCTCCTGTCTGCCACGCTTGCAGCCAGAACCACACCGGTGCCCGGTCGGTTTCGCCTCACATGGGTGGAGAGACACAAGGGTTTTACGAAAGGAGATCGTGGGCAGGCCTTGGCATCCCTTGGCGGGGCCGCCCACGCAGCCGCCTAAATAGGCGCGCACATCACTCTCAGGGGCCGCAGCTGCCGTGGACGACTGCCGGTTGCTTGCCTGGGCGCGCTTCGGACGGAATGGCCCGCGCAGGCGCTCTTGGGGGTTGGGCCAGTGCTCGCGGGGCCTTGAACGGCCCCCGGTCCCACTGTGCTGCGCTTCAGGTCTGTTGAGGGGCTTTCAATGATGCATGATATGTTGAGGGGCTCGCTGAGGCACTCCCACGTGCCGTACATGGCGGTGGCTGGCAGAGCAGGCGTCAACCGGGCGGCCGTCAATGATGCAGCCCTGGCGCACGCTGCACCGCACCCCACGCGAACACCATGCGGACGTCGCCAACACACCCTCTGTCGGACGGGGGGGCTCATTGTGGCCCCCGTCCCCAAGCGCCCCCTCGTCTCCGCCCTCAGCGGTCCCCCGGAGCCCCGGTCACACGTACCCTGGCAGGAGGGGTCCCGCTGGCCCCCGCGCGCGTGCCGCAGGCCAAGCGTAGGAGCGCGTTGTGAGGGTTCGCGCATGGGTGCATGGCTCGCCCCAATAAGAGGCCACCCAGACCAAATCCAGACCGCTCGCAAATTTCGCAGCGGCAATAATATAATACCGGCGGGGAGGGGTTCAAACCACCAAGACATCACAGACGGCTGGGTCTGCGCTCCCCGTCAGGAGCTTTGCCTCGCCGTCACTGGCGCAGGTTCTGACCCCGTCCCCTTCGGCACCGGCGGCCCGGTTACTGTAACATCAGCGTGGAAGAAGAGTGGTGGCTACCTGACACAACCGGCGGCCCCGCAACAGCGCGAGCCCCTCAGCAATGTGCAACGCTGGGCGACGGCGGAGCAGGCCACGGCCCCGGGGGCTTCCTGCACTGCTGAGCCGGGTAGCCGGTCCGTGGCCCTCCTCTGGCATCAGTGCTTGCGCTCGCTGAAGCCCCTCGAAGTCCGGCGTCCCGAGCAACCGCTTACAGTGACGCGGTCCGGCACGATGGCCCATCACACAGGCGGACCGCTTCCAAGCAGCCCGATAACAGAACTCGATCACCACGAACCACGATCGCCGGCCGCGCACGCCCTTGGGCCTGTCGTGGCGAATGCCTTCCAACAGCGCTCTGCGCGCTCGGCTTGCACCTGATCCAGATATGCATAACTGCTCAGGGTAGCTACCCCATGATCTACTTTGCATCCTGCCCAGCCTGCTGCTGGCGGCAACAGCGGCTGGCCGCGCGCCGCTCCCGGACCAGAACGCGCGGGCGGCCAGTCAAGCCCCCGGCAGTGGCACCTGCACAGCAGGCAGCTCAGCGGCGACTCGCCTAGATGCTGGGTCCCAGCTGATACCTATGCCCGTCCGCGCTACAGCTCTAGCGGCCACCGACACCAGCACGGCATGGGTTGGCTCGGCTCATCCGATGCAATGCGAAATTGCTCCTCAGCCACGAGACAGCGTGGCTCGGGGCTTACGCGACCCAGCCCGGACAGTGCGCTTGCGCTCCCAGGGCCTGGCCACAACCAGGAGGCGCAGGCCAAAACTACACGCCCGCGACCCCTGACCGGAACCGCTTGGCTCGCCTGCATCCATGCCTGCCACCGCAGCTCTTTTAATCAGGAACCAGCGTGAAAGTAATTGGAAGGTACCTGAGACAACCGCAGGCCCTGTCCTTGCACCCTGGCCTGCGACACGACCCTCCTGGCCCCACTGAGCGCACAGCAATGCACGTGCGCTGCTCCACATACCCAGACTGCTGCCCGGGTATGTACCTGGACATGTGCCAGCGCCGCCGCTGGCCAGGCGTCACAGCGCCACCCTACCGGCACACCAAGCCTGGCTCCAACTGAAGCGCGCCCGGTGCCTGGGCCAGGCACGGCGCTCAGGCCGCCAGCAGCCGCCGTCATCCGCCAGCCTTCAGCGGCGCAGCAGCGCCACCTCGGCAGACGAATCCCTGGTCGCTCGAACCACATCCTTGCTGCACGCACATGCTCACCCGACCCACATGCTCGGTCAATGCCCATGCGTACCACACTTGACCCACATTGCACCGCGACGCTGCATGCCCCGCTGCATGCCCTGCCCTGCAAGGCGCACCCTGACGACGCGCAATCCTTTGGCCGCTCCGCTCCCGGCCGCACAGCAGCGGCGCCCGGCCGCGGCGCCGTGCGCCGCTACGACACTCAGCCGACACAGCAGCCAGCCCCCAGCCGTTGTCACGCAGAGAGAGAGATTACACCAGAGAAAGGAAAAACATGCCGAAACTTAAAACGCAAAGCAGAAGCCCAAAAGACCAGCCACGCAGGCAAGTTACCAACCAGGTGTTGGTTGCCTGTAGGTCGCGCCCTGCCGCATAGGTGATGCGACCACCGCGCATGCGCTATGCGCGCGCCCAGCCATGCCGCTCGCAGCCTGCTGCTGCGGCATGTGCAGCAAGCTCATATCCCCTGCAGCCCTTTGCCCGTTGTCGCCTTGCCCTGCCCCTCGCCGCTGCCATCCACGCCCCGCTCAGGCCTGCGCCCCCGCGCACGCCGCCTTGTGGCCCGCCTTCCAGTGCGCCCGCTGGCAGGCGCGGCAGCAATACCACACGGCACCGCACGAGCCGCACGCCTGCAGCTTCACGCCCTCGCCGCCCGCCTCGCCATGCCGCTGCGAGCAGCCCGGGCTGCCGCACACGCCCAGCAGCCGCTGCGCCGCGTCCGGGGCCGGCAGCGCCCGCGCCGCCGGCAGCAGCTCCCGCACCGACGGCAGCGCGTGCAACACGCACGCCAGCGTCTCGCCTGTGTCTGCGGGGCTGGGGCTGCTCCGTGCTCCGCCACCGAAGGCGCCCGATGCGTGCAGGTAGTCGTTAAGCGCGGCGGTGGCCAGGCTAGGGCCGTGGTGGCCCTCATGCATCAGCGATGTGGCCAGGGCCGAGAGCTCCTCCTCGGCCCAGTGCAGCCCAACGCCTTGCGCGTCCGTGGCGGCCTCCTCGTCCGGCTTCCAGCACGCCGCCGCCACCTCGGCCGGCAGCGCCAGCGCCAGGGCGCAGCACAGCGCGACCACAGGGTAGGGGTCCAGGTCGGGAAGGCCGTCGGCCCGCCGCGCCCGGCCGGTGCCGGCGCCGCCAGCGCCCCGCCGCTCCACCTGCTGCACGCACAGGCGGGCAAGGGCCGTCAGAATGATTCTCTGGTGTTAGCTTGTCATAAGCTGCTGCTAACATCGACGAAAGACTCGCGCCTGCACAAGTCTCTTCGGCGAGAGGTGCGGTCCTACCTGGAACCTCAGGACACCCGTGGCCGCGTCCGCGAATCGGATCGCGCCGGCAGACAGCAGCAGGACGCGCCAGCTGCCGGCGGCGGGCCCAGCAGGCACGGCGCCGGTCTCGGCGCCGGCGGCGGCGCCGCCGCCGTGCAGCGCCGCCAGGGCCATGAGCAGCAGCACGTGGGTGGTCGACGTCAGCGTCTCGTGCGCTGCCACCGCCGCCGGCCCTGTCAGGACCGCGTCGCCACCTCGCTGCGGCAAGTAGCGCCGCCGCCAGGTCGCAAGCGCGAGCAGGAACGCCGGCTCGGACAGCGCCGGCAGGCAGGCGGCGCTGCCGGCGCACACGACCGCCCGCGCCTGCGCGCTTCCGCTGCCACCGCCGCTGGGCAACGCGGCGGGGCGCAGCGAGCGGTGCAGCGACTCCAGCAGCACGGGCGCGTAGCGCAGCACGGCGCCAGCGGCCATGGGGCCCGACGTGTGACGCGGCACTCGGCTGGCCGCGAGCGCACCGAGCGCCGCGAGCAGCGCGACGGCGTCGCGCGGCGGGCCGTGGAGCACAAGCGGAGCAAAGAGGGCCGCCAGGTCGCACCCGGCCTCCTGCGCGACCTCGTGGATCTCGCACACGGCCGCGTGCTCGACGCCGTCAGGGTCCGCAGCGGCGCGGCGCAGCAGGCCCTCCAGGCAGCGCGGCGCGCCGCCGGCTAGCGCGGCGGCGATGAACGGCAGCGGCTGGGACGGCACGGCGGCGCGGTCTGCGTGGGGGGTGGTTCGGTAGGGGCGGCAGGCAGCGGCATTGGGCGACTGCGGGCCTTGGGCACAGGGGCGTTCACGGCTCAGGGGCCTCCAGGGCCTAGGCGAAACGTCCCGGCGCGGCGTAGGCATGCAGCCGTCCTCCCTGGCCCAAGCCGTGGCCCTGGCGGCGCTCCTTGCAGAGCCCGCTGGCACTCTAACACAAGATTGCAGTACGACTGTGAAGACTCTTTGGCAACCCATGTTAACCATATGATTGATATGAAGGAGAGCAAGGGCAGCGGCAACCCTGCGCACCTTGCTGGTCCTCCTTGCTCGTGTCCTCGCAGTTCAGCATGTAGACCGACCACCGAGCCCAGCCGCGCAGCAGGCCCCGCGCCTCGCCCAAGCACGGAGCGACGGCGGCCGCGAGGCGCCAGCCCTCCGCGGCGGCGGCGTGACAGCGCGGCGGTGCGTTCACCGGCAGCTGGGAGCCTTCGCCGGACCGCAGGCACAGGAAGATGAAGCGGAGGGCCTTGTTGGCCACGTCCAGGGCGTCCTGGGTCGGTAGAATGAGAGCCGAGCTGCCGTCGCTGCCCTCCGCAGCCGCCAGCGACGCCGCCGCCAGCCGGCCCACGCGGAGCGCCAGCGGCAGGGCCAGGCGGTCTGGCGGGTCTTGCTCGACTAGGTCGTATATGAAGGGGCCCTGGGTGTCAATGCTCATCAGCAGGGCCTGGATGGCGGCGCCGTCTAGCTTGCCGGGCCGCCGCCGAGCTCGCGCCGCCGCCTGGCTGCTGGTGCCGGCGGCGGCGGCGGCGGCGGCGGCACCATGTGGGTCGGGCGGCGGCAAGCGGGCGCCATTGGCTCCAATGAGCGGCACGCGGCTGAGCAGCTCCCGCGGCAGGCCGTACGTGCGGCCGCCGTCAGCCGCACACAGCGCCGCCAGGCCTACGAAGTGGCAAGCGTGGCGAGCCGAGGGGACGGCGCCGGCGGCCGGCACAGTGCGGGCGTCGTGGGCTGCGCACGCAACGATGCTGGCCTCCTTGAGAGCACACGCATCATTGAGGAAGCCCCATGTCACGTCCGCCATCGCCTTCTCGGCGCCCTGGTATTGCGGCTGCGCCTCGGGCGTTGTGAGCAGCACGCACACGAAGCGGCCAACGTGGTCCAGCAGGTGGCTAGTCCGCACCGCCGCAAGCAGCGCCTTGGCCAGCGGCGCGCTGGCCTTGCACTTCGCTGCCAGGCCGAATATGAGCATGACCATGCCGCGCATGAAGTACATCAGGTCAGCGGATGCGGGCGACGACCGCAGCGAGCTTGTTGCTGCGGCGACGGCGCGGGCAGCGCCATGCATCGTGTCCACCTTCAGCAGCGCAAGGATCCACTCCTCGAGCACCGCTTCGCTGCAGTTTAAGGGGAAGACGAGGACGGAGATGGCTTGTAGCATGCGTGTGACCTGTAAGGGCGCGTGGCGGCGTGGGCGCGGGTTGCAGCGATGCGGGCATTCGGGGTTTGGTAAGCACAGGCACCCGCGAAACAAAGTCGCCACGGCCCATAGAAGCATGCATGTCCAATTTGTGCTTACGCCTTGGTCGTCTGTCCCCAGCGTGCGCATGGCGTTTGCTGACACCGTCAGCAGCGCCCACGCCAAGCCAGGTACGCGCAGGAATACATCCAGCGCTGCCTGATCGTAGGTCCCCATACGGACAGCAACGGCGGCTGCGTGCTTCTCCAGCTGCACGACATCGTTCTCAGTCAGCTCGCCAGCTGCCAGCCGTTTCGCGCCACTAGGAAGTTCTCGCACAGCCGCTTCAACTGCGGGCGGGTATGTAGCGTGACCGCTTTTGCCGCGCAACCGCCCTGTTTCGCACCGGCGTGGCGGCATTTTGTGATATTGCTGGAATGTCGAGATGTGCTTAACAATGCTGGGTGATGTCAAAACAGTCACTCAAATAATTGCTCGTAAAGCCCTGATGGCGCGTGCCCCTGCGTACCCAGCCACGCGGCCCCCGCGCCCTCTCTCCTGGCTGGTGGCTGCCCCGCCCTCCTCGAACTATCCTCTCCGGCCACCCTGTGGGAACGCCATGTAGACCCATGGCTGCCATTTAGCACTTGTTACGACGCTTAGAACGCCTGCATTGTCCTGAAAGCAGAGCGCGCACCGCAGGTCCGCAGCGCCGCGGGCACAGCACGGCACCGAGCAGACGAAGCCAAGTACCTGTACCTATAGGGCGCTGCCTTCGCGAATCTGCGCGGATCCGCAGCTTTCGCGGCTCGCGCTGGCCGCTGGGGCCGCTGTGGGGCGCGCCTGGGTGGTGGCAATGAGGTCAGGGATGGTGTGGGACTGTGGGTTGGCCGGGGCGGTACTGTACAGCGCTCTCGCCTGGATCCCTGCGGCCTGGCGGGAGTCCGGGCGGTAGCCCGCGCTCTTGTCAGCGCTGTCATCCCACCGCCCAGCCCGAGCATGGTGCCATGCAAGCACCTGCCCCCCCCCACACCGGAAAATGTCGCTCGGCAAAGTTTAGGTACGAAACAGCGGCAATAAGGGACGACCTAACGTTGCAAAACGCATTAACGAAACGTTTATCCGTTAGGCAGGGGTCCCCTCCGGAGCGCTTTCGAAAAGTTAAACGTAATTGCAAAGGCTTCCGCCCCGTTTCCTACGGAACGGGGCGAGCCAACGGGCGGCGCAGCCTTGCAGCGCTCACACCCAATGCTCTGTGGTGGCTCAGCCTTACAGCTCTGCGCGCGCCGGCCGCCGACCATACCCTTCGGCCTTGGCTTGGGGCCGCCGGTGTGGGGCACTCCGTCCCCCTCCGCCTGCACATCGTCCCCCCACCGCCGGGGCCGCACCCCGGGGTCGGCCCCCGGTGTGCACTGCCGGCCAGGAGGAGCCTCCTGCTGCCGGCAGCCTCGCACGCAAGTCTAACTGCGCTCCGCTCCCAAGACGCTGGCCGTGCTCTCACCGTCACTCCGCTTCACACTGCTTCCGGGGCCGCCCCAGCAACGGCCCCCGCACCCTGGCTTGGCACGGTGTACCCTCGGCACGCACCCCCCTTCCCCGCTCTGCAGGTGCAGGTGCAGGTGCAGGTGCAGGTGCAGGTGCAGGTGCCCCTGGACCCCAGCACGTCGATCCCTTACCCCTACTCGAGCGCCGCCTGCGCCGGCGGCGGCGCCTGCTCCGCTGCCGGCGGTGACGGCGGTGACAACGGCGGCGACAGCGGCAGTGCCTGCTGCGCAGGCGGCGGTGGCGGCGACGGCGGCGATGCCTGCTCCACGGCCGGCGGCGGCGGCGGTCAGTCCACCGCCGACAGCCGCCGCCGCAGCTTCTCCGCCAGCTCGTTGGCCGCGGCGCCGCCGGCGGGGCCCGCCACGGCGGCCAGCGGCTGCGGCGGCAGCGAGCGGCGCGCCTGCAAGTGGCGGGGGAGACATGGGCGGAGACATGGGCCCGAGGCATGAGCAGGCAGGGAGCCTGGGCGGGGGGGGGGGGCGGCGAGCAGGCGCAGCAGCAGCAACCCGGCATGCAGGGCGTGGCCGCGGCCGCAACGTGGCGCGGGGCAGCGCAGCAGCGGGTGAGGGGTGGAGCCCGAGGCCCCCGCCTGGCACACAACGACAACCCACCGCCGGCTGCAGCGGCGTGCTGAACGAAAACCCCGGCGACGCGCCCGACGACGATGGCGGCTCCGCGCCCGCGCCCGCGCCCGCGCCCGCCGGCTGCTGCTGCTGCTGCTGCTGCTCCGCGCCAGCGGGCGCCGGCGTCTCGCCGCCCGCGCTGCCGCCGGCTCCGCCGCCGCGCTGCTGCTCGGCTCGCCGCTGCAGCGCGGCAACCAGCTCCCCGCCAAACGGCGCGGCGGCGCTCCAGCTGGGAGTGGCGGGCGCGGCCTCGGCCTCCGCGGCGGCGGCGGCGGCCGCCGCGGCCGCGGCTGCTGCTGCGGCCTCCTCCTGCGGCCGCGGGGGGCCCGGGGGCAGGAGGAAGGGCGTGTGCAGTGGCAAGGGTGCGTTCCAGTGCTGGGTAGAACAGAGCCCCACACGCGGCACGCGCGTGCGTTCCAGTGTTGGGTAGAACACGGGTGTGTTCAGAAATAAGTATAAGTATGATAGTAAGACAAAACCGCACCAGGGAGCATGGCGCGCCGGCCGTGCGTAGAGGGAATGCAGTGGTAAGGTGCGCCAGTGCGGAAGGAAGCCCAACC
>BDDC01000715.1:6478-23076 GCA_001662425.1 Chlamydomonas sphaeroides
ACGGCTGCGGTAAGTGCTCAAGCAAGCGGAATTTGAGTGGCATTGCTGTGGCTCCATGGCTTCACGCTGGCAACCTTGTCGACCAACCGGCGTGCCTGGGGAGCGGAGGGGTAAAGCGTGCCGACATCCGAAACTTGCCGGTCCGCGCCTTCGGCCGTCCCTGCAGTTCCAGTTTGCATAGCACTGTAGGCGCTGATATAGCTGTATTCAAGCCATATAGCGCCTACCCGCGCAACTCCAGCAACATGCTCGGCAGCGCATTGTCGTCGCCGCTATTATTTTTTACTCCGTAGCGCTTTTAACTTCTCAAGATGAGCAGAAGGCCGCCCATAGCGCCCAAGAGCAGCCAACACCCGTCGGTCACAGACGCGCAGCTGGGCATAGAGGGCCACGCTGTTTCGCCCATCGCGACTCGACACAGTGTCTCTGAACATGGCAGCTCGCTGCTTGGGCCTACGCGGCCGCGCTCACCCCGGTGCGCGCTCGCTAGCTTCATGGGGCATGTTTGTCTCCACCTCGCTATATCTACCGGACAGCTGTTATACTTGGGTCTGTTATGACAGCTCGCAGCTCACACAACATGCGTAACAGCTTCGGCGAACCTGACACGCATGCGGCCGCGGCTGCCTCACGCACAGGCCGGCCGAAGTGTACAACGCAGCCATGGCGGAGCTCACGGAAGGGGATGGACGCGGCCTGACAAAGGTAGCGCCGGGAGTACAGGCCTGCCCGGGGCCCACCCGACCACCTTCGCAGGCACCTCCTGCTCACCGGAGCCCCTTCCGCCCCGCCCGCTGTCCACCACCACCCCTCTCCAGATCAAGGTCTCGGGCGCCAGCCCGGTGTCATCCCCGCAGCGGCGCAGGGCCGTGTCCATCGCCTCGGCGGCCGGCACGCCCCTGCACCCGCTCTCGCCCCGCACCACCTCGATCCTCGACACCACTGGCGCCACGCTGCGCCCCACCGCCTCCTCCCGCGGCGCCTTCTCGGGCCTGAGCATGGCCTCAGGCATGGACCCGGGCCTTGCCAGCCCCACGGACGGCGGCCCGGGCAGCACAGGTGCGCGGAGTCCTACGTGCCCCCATGGCGGTGCCCCGGCCTGCGCACCTCCTGGAGGCACGGCTGCAGTGCGCTGGCCATCCATGCCTCCAACAACGGGGTCCACGGCTGTTGCACAGACCACCCGAAGGGCATGGCATCACATGGCGTTGCAGGGAGACCGACACAGACCGGCGCCTGTCGGGGCTCGGGCCGTGCCGCGTTGGCCCACGTGCCAGCTCTCACACCCTGCCGCACCTATCTCAACCTTTCCCGCCTCCCCCGCAGGCTCGCTGCCCTTCACGCCCCCCCGCAAGGCCACCTCGGCCCCCGACTCGCAGTCCTTCCAGGCGCTGCAGCGCACCGCCGGCAACAACCCCTGGCGCGCGGGGCCGGGCGGCGACGCGCTGGGAATGGTGCCGAGCGCGGCCTCGGCGCTGGCGCAGCAGCAGCAGCAGCAGCAGGTGCGGCGTCGCACGCACCTTGTGCAAACCGTGTCATGCAGATATGCGGGCTGGCTGGCGTGAGCACAGGCAGTCATCCCAGCAGCCAGGCGCTGGCTCAGGCAGCAAACTCACGCCAAGCTGGAAGGGAAGGGAAGGGTGGAGGCCCAAGGGACCGCAGCCAGTTGGCGTCAGGGCAAGGCAGCAGGGCGGGGTGGGCCTGGCGAAGTGCCTCTTGTGCGGCACACCCGACCCAATGCCTGAGGCGGCCAACCTCCTTGCCAACCGCCGTGCGTACTGCCCTGCATGCAGCGCGGTTGCCTTCCGTGCAGCGCGGCCAAACCACATGCCGCCTGCCGCCTGTCGCCTGCCCCGCGCCCGCGCCCAGCCGAGGCCCCTCACCCTCCTTCCCCCACATCCTCTCGCCCATGTCTTCTCCCCTCCCACAGCACCAGCTGCACTCGCCGCAGCGCCACCCCAGCGGCGGCGGAGCCGCCGGCAGCCGCCAGCCCTCGCCCGGCCGCGTGCTCACCGCGTGGGCCTCGCTGCCCCCGGGCACGCAGCCCATCGGCATCACCTCGCCGCCCGGAAGCAGCGGCGGCGCCGGGCTGCTGCCCACCGCGGCCTCCGCCCCCAACCACTCGCCTGGCGCGCACGTGCTGCCGCCCATGGGCTTCACCTCGACGCCGCCGCCGCCGCTGCAGCACAGCGGCTCGAACGGCTCGCTCGCGTCCGTTCCGTACGGGTCCGGCCCGTACGGGCCGCAATCGGGGCAGGCGCTGGCGGCCGCCATGGTGGCGGCCTCGCCCGGCGGGGCGGGGCTGCCGCCGCCGGCGCCGTCGGGCTCGGGGCGGCAGCGGCGGGACAGCGCCTCGTCGACCGACAGCCACAGCACGGGGGTGGGTGCAGCGTGCCGCCACGGCACGAGGCGCAGGGACGGGGGGCCTGTCGGCCCGGAACCTGTCGGCCCGGGGCCTGTCGCATGTGTGGCCCCGCACACCGCTGCGCCAGCGTACCGCGCCCTGTGTGACCCGAACGCTCGACGCGCCCGACCCACATCGCCCCTGCCCGCCTCCATCGCACCGCGCGACCGTACACCTTGCCACGCGCACGACGCCCTGTGCATCGGACTGCGGCGCGCGAGTCCGGCCAGCCCTGCCAACCACCTTCCCCTCCATGTGCCCCCGCCATCAGGTGTTTGATTCCCCCGTGGGCACCGCCGGGGGGCCGCCCGGCCCGCTGCTGCGCGTGGCCACACTGGGCCGCGGCGTGGGCGGCTCGCCCGCCTCGCCCTCCACGCCCTCCTCCGCCTCGCAGCCGCACACGCCCACGTGCTCGGGGCTGAGGCCGAGGCCGCCAGGTACGCACGGCCGGGTTTAGCAAGGGCGAGGAAGGGCGGAAGGGTTGGGTGGGCCCCGTCCGTAAACGTCGCTCGTCGGCGGTGCCTATGCTGTCCGGCTGCCAGCGCGTGCTCCCGCGGCGCATCGCTAGGGCTGCAAACTAGGCAGTGCGTCAACCCTAGGCAGCACAGGCTAGTTGCTGCGCTCCCGGTAGCCCTGAGCCGGGTCACGCCGCGTGCCCGCCCCCACGCTGCAGGCGAGGCGCCCGCGGGCGCCGCCCACGGCTCGCTGGTCACGCGCGCCTCGCGCAAGTTCTCGCACCTGGGCTCTACCAGCTCCGGCGCCAACCCGGGGCCCAGCCCGCCGCAGCAGCAGCCGGGCCCGGGGGCGGGCTCGGGCTCGGGCACTTCGAGCGCACTGGCTGCGGCGGTGGCGCTGCGCAACCTACAACTCAACATGGTGCGTCGTATCAGCTGCCGGACCCCAGTAATGAAGGTCCTGGGACTGACATCAGTAGTTGTGTACCGGTATTCATATTTGGAGCGTGCCAAGCGCTTGGGATGCACCGCTCGGCGCACATCCCCGCGCACTTGAACCGGGCACTCGGATGGGGCAGGGCTCGGGGCCTGGGTCCGGGTCGGGGTCCGGCACTTGACACGGAGACGGGTGGCCGTCCGCAACTGGCGGCTTGTGTTGTGAGTGGGCTTCCCCCCGCCCTGCAGGCCGAGGAGGGCATCAGCATGCTGCCCGCGTCCCGCTCCAACTCCATCGGGGGAGCGCCCAACAGCGCCACCGGCCTCGGGCCCAGCTCCCTGTACGGCACTGGCAGCCTGTACGGGACGGGCAGCATGTACGGCGGCGGGCTGTACGGCAACGGCACGAGCCAGCCGTCGACGCCGTCGTCGGCCTCGCGCCCCGGCTCGGGGCGCGGGGGCAGCGCCAGGGTGCCGCCTCGGCCGGTGGTGCAGATCTGCGAGGCGGTGAGCATACGCTTCCGTTACCCGTGCGGGGTACGGGGAGTTGCCGGTTGGGCCTCTTTGGACGCCGTGGCAGCGGGGTACCGGCCCACCCCGACCCACATGCCTGGCCGCGTACTCCGCTCGCCTGCTCACCCTTGTGGCACGGCGCTTGCGCTTGCGTCGTGTCAGTGCTGTCACCCGCCCAACCCTACTACCGCCAGCCACCTGGTCTTGCATATGGGTACCTCATTTGCTTCCATGCCCGCCCGACCCACATGCCCCCTGCCTTTCCATGCCGCCGCCAGGTCCGCTCCCGTGACGAGGCAAAGCTGGCGGAGACGCTGGAGGCGCTGCGGGGACCCAACGGGATAGCGGGTGCGTGGGCGTGGGCGTGGGCGTGGGCGTGGGCGGTGCCCAGCAGGCAACGCCTGAGGGAACGGCCCGAGGGTTGCCTGGCCCGCGCGCCATGGCTCGTGCGTGCGTTGGGGGCGCTGAATGCGATGTGGGTCGGCGCATGTGGGCCGGCGCCACGCCAGCGGCATCTTACCCAACCGTGCCCTGCCACCCCCTTGCTTCAGCGGGTTGGGCGGCGGTGTCGGAGCGCCTATGCGCCCGCAGACGTGCGAGAGCCGCTCGCCCCCGGCGGCGTTCCTGCAATCGCGCTCCGTGGCCTGCTACCGGTACTCATCCGTCAGCACAGCCTCTAGCCAATGCTTTCCAACCTCGCTCTCCGCCCCGCCCCACCCCCTAGGCCTCAACGAGCGCCACCCCGTGCTCGACCGCACGCCGCTGCATGAGGCGGCGCAGTCCAACAGCCTGCCCATGGTGGCGGCGCTGCTGGCGGCGGGGGCCGACCCCAACGTGGCGCACCCCAAGGCGGTGGGTGCTGCGGCGGCATGGCGGGCGCCCGTCGGCTGGCGTGAGGCATGGAAGGCGCCGTCAAGTGCGGCGGCCGCGTGTCCAGACCTGGGGCCAGCTGCCGGCCAGCAATACAGCACAGCTCGCGCCGCGCTGCGCTCTGCTTCCCCGCCCGGCCCTCGCCACCGCGCGCGCCGCCTCAAAGCACGCCGCGCTCCCTACTCACGCAGTTTAGCCCCAACATACCGGTACCTCGCATCCTCCTCTCCTCCACCTGCCCACGCCGCCTCCCCGCTGCCTGGTCCCTGCTCCCGCTGCCGCCAGGGCCCCCCGCTGCTGCACTGCGCGGCCTTTGGCGAGGTGGAGGCCATGGCGCTGCTTCTGCGGGAGGGCGCGGACGTGCACGCCACCGACATTCAGGTGGGTCGGGTTTCGAGCGGTTTCGGGCGGTTTCGGGCGGCTTCTTCTAGGGGCAGGGGCAGGGCAGTTGGAGCTTGGGCACATAGCATGGTGCCGAACGTGCACGCGGCGGACATGTAGGTGGCGGGGAAGCGAGGATATAGCGAGGATACATCTACATTTCTACAAAGACAGACATACAGGCGGACCACGCGGCAGGTTCTTCTGAGGGCAGAGCGGGCACTTGGGGCTGGGGCAGGTGGGGCGGGTGGTAGGGAGGGCGTTCGGCAAGCTTCGCGTGGGGGCCGCAGGTGCTAGCTGTTGCGCGTGGCGGCGTGGGTGCGAGGGCAGCTGCTAGGGGCGAGGTGGGCGGGGCATGATTCAGCCAGGCGGGACGGCATGGCCGCGTGCCGTGCCCCCTATCCCCCGCACACACCTCCTCCCTCCTCGGCTGCCCCCAGGCCTGCACCGCGCTCCATTTTGCGTGTGTGAGCGGCCATGTGGACGCGGCCCGGCTGCTCATACAGTACGGCGCAAACGTGGTGGCGAGGAACGAGGACGGACAGGTGGAGGGGAGCGGTGCCAGAGCGGAAGGGAGAGGGGTTGGTATGTGATGGGTAGGGGGTTGGGGCAAGGGAGGTGGGGTTGCGGATGGGGGAATGGGGTGGGGGAGCAGCAGCCATGCTGCTGAGGGTCGCGGCAGGCCTGGGGCGGCGGACGACACTGGCGGCGCCGCACCGGCCCTCACCACTTGCCACTCAACTTCGCCATCGCAGGTGCCCTTCGACCTGGCCTCCCCGGACGTCCTGCGCCTCGTCCTGACCTCCACCCCGCCCAACGGCAGCGGCGACGGCGGCCTCAGCCCCGAGCGGCCGCCGGCGGGGCCGTCGCGGCCGACCTCCTGCACCGGCGCCCGGCCCAGCTCCGCCTCGGAAGCCGGCGCCGGCGACGCCGGCGGCGGCTCGCGCCGCAGCCTCGGCGGCCGGCCGCCGGCCGCCAGCGCCGGCGGCGCCGCCGGCACGCCCGTCAGCCCGACGGCAACGCCACTGGACATGACGGGCGGGTCGCTTGGGGGCTCCACCAGCCTCCGGCCGTCGCCGCCGTCAGCGGGGCCTGACGGCGCCGCCAGCCTCGGCTCGCGGCCGCGGTCGCGGCGCAACAGCCAGACCGGGCTGTTCACCTCGGCCGCCGGACTCGCGGCGTCCTCTAGCGGCGGCGGCGGCGCGCCGCCGCCGCCGGGCCAGTCTCCTGCCCGCCACCCGCCGTCGGCCAGCGGCGAGGCGCCGGAGGCGCCGGCTCGCGCCGCCGCCGCGGCACTTGCCGCCGCCTCCGGGAGCGTCGGCGGCGGCGGCACGCCGGTCAGCCCGCTGCAGAGCGACGCGGAGGGCGCGCCGCCGGCGTCGCCGCCGACGCTGCGCATACCCATGGGAGTGCGCCGCCAGCTCAGCAAGGGCGTGGGCCTGGGCGACATCATGTCGGGCTTTGAGCAGGACGACAAGGAGCTCGTACGCAAGTGAGCGCGGCGTATGGGGGCGGTGCAGGCTTGACGCGGCGTGATGGCGGCGCGCCTCGGCGTGCGCTGCCGCGGCTCTCGCCGTCACGCCCTGCCGTCCCGGCGCCGCTCCTCGGCCTGGGCTGCTGCGTCCTGCCGCCCTCGCGGGGTTGTCGCTGCTTAAGGACCCCGTGCCGTTGTATGCGGCGTATGCGGCGCGCCGTCAGAGCTGAGCTGGCGCCCTGGCGTGGCGTGTTTCGCGATTGACGTGCTGCACCCCTGGCCCCCCGCCCCGCAGGTCGCAGCCTCCCCAGCCCCCCGGCCCCGGGCACGGCGCTGACGCGGCCGCGCACGTGCTGCCGCCGCGGCCGGGGCACGGACACGGCTCTGGGGGGCACGGCGGGCACGCGCCGCCGGGGTTGCCCCCGGGGCCCTCGGCCGCCGCCAAGGCCGCCGCGGCCAAGGTGGGCTGGTTGCAGGCACGCAGCATGGGGTCCACACCATGGTGGCCGCAGCCCTACTAGACACGCTGCTCGATAGCGGGAGCAGCTGTGTTGGAGGCTGCCGAGGGACGGGGCCCTGTGCATCCAGACCGCTTGGCTGGAAGGTATCGGTGGCATGGTGTTGCGTGCAGGATAACGCGTGCTCAAGGACACGCTTGTGTGCTTCCAAATCTTGGCCCGCGTCCCCGCAGGCCGCGGACGTGCCACAGGTGCAGCCCATCGGCTTTTTCATGCCAGGCACGCAACCACCAGCCGCTTCAGGTCCCGGCCGGCCCGCAGCGGCTTCCGCCGCAGCCCCGCCGTCGTTTGGCGTCTCGCCCTTCGCGGCAGGCCCCGGCCGACCCGCCGCCGGCAGCAGCAGCACTAGCGCCGCCGCCGATGCCGTGGCGGCGGCGGCGCCGACGCCGCAGCAGCACCTGATGCCGTTCTCGATGCCGGAGACGTCCATGATCCGGTTCGGCGTGCCGCTGCAGGTAAGACGTACGGCAGTACGGAACTCGTACGGTGGAGTGTGCTGCCGTACATATCACGTGCACGGCCTGCTGATCCTGCTGCCTCGCGCCGCCCTGTCCTCTGCTTCGGCCCCTAGGTGCACTCGGCAGCTGCCGACGGCGACGATGGCGACGCCGACGCCGACGGCGGCGGCGACGCCACCGGGCCGGTCGAGGGCCGGTTCGGCTCCTTCCTGCAGTCGCAGCCCTCGGGCCCGGGCATTGCCATGCCCTCCTTTTCCGCCGGGCTGTTGCTGACGTCCTCGGGCTCCGGCAGGGCCCCGGCGACGGAGCCGCCCGCCGCCGATGGTAGCGTTGTCGCCGGCGGCTTCCGCTTCGGCGTCGCTCCGGCGCCTGCGCCAGCGCCAGCGCCGGCGCCGGTGCAAGCGCCGGTACCTGCGCCAGCGCCAGCGCCAGCGCCAGCGCCAGCGCCGGCGCCGGCGCCGTTGCCCATGCCTCGCGTCAGCGGCAGCGGCGGTGGCAGCAGCGGCGGCGGCGGCGGCGCAAGTGGCGCCACCGGGCACCGGTCGAGCAACACCGGAGGCCACCGGGTGAGTGGTAACGGCGGCCATCGCGTCAGCACCGGCGGCGACGACTACGGCGGCCCCACGCCGCCGCTGGTACGGGACAGCTCGCCGGTCCGTGACCGCCCCAGCGGCAGCGGCGGCGGCCATGGCGGTCACGGCGGCGTCGGCGGCCATGGCGGCGGCATCCTCGACGGGTACGCAGCAAACGGCAGCGGAGGCCACGGCCACGCCGCCGCCGGCATGAGCGGTAGCGGCGGCGGCGGCAGCTCGGCCGGCAGCGGCGCCGGCGCCGGCGGCCGCCACGCGCCCACGCGCACGAGCCAACTGGCGGCGGCGGCGCTGAAGCGGATGAGCAACACAAACGTCAGCATGGACGCCATCGAGGTACGGCACACACCGTACGGCCAGGCATGGCATTGCACGGCAGCGCGTCCCTCGACGCTGGCCTCGGCGACTCGCGGGCTCCGTTCGGCCCCGTCATGCTGTGCAAGCGCAGCGCTTGCCCGTTTTCGCCGTTTCTTGTCGCCCCTTACCCTCACGCTAGCATCATGCTCACACTCATGCCCCACCGTGTTCCCCCTGCCCCTCGCTTGCTACTCGGCAGCTGCGGGCCGCGGCACTGTTCCGGCAAAGCACGGATCTGCAGACCGGCGAGCTGGCGTGGACCCAGGGCGAGCTGCTGGGAGAGGGCGCGTACGGCAAGGTGCGGCGCCTCCCCCCCCAGCGGGCGCTTGCACCACGCCGGTGCCGCCACCGCTGAAGCCAATGGCTGCCTACCTGCCTTCCTCCGCGGACGCGTCGCCGCGCACCTTGCCCATCTCTCTGTCCATTGCACCAGCCCTTGTCCGCTGCCTCAAAAGCCATGTGCGCCGCGCCGCCCTCCTCCGTGCCTCCTCCCGCCAACCGCACCGCTCTGCCCTCCGCCCTCGCCTCCGCCCTCGCCATGATGGCCAGGTGTACGCGGGCCTCAACCAGCAGACGGGCGAGCTCATGGCGGTCAAGGTGCTGCAGCTATTGTCAAAGAGCGGCAACAAGGAGGGTGAGGCCGCTCATGCACACGGCAAGGCCCCCTCCCGTGCGGGACGCTCGCTTGATGGCGCCATGCGAGGGGCCGTCGCCCTGGAACGCGCTCACCAACCCCTCCACACCGCACACCCCGCACATCCCTCCCTCGCAGCCGTGATGGCGCAGCTGGATGCGCTGCAGCACGAGATGTCGCTGTACAAGAAGCTCAAGCACAAGCACGTGGTGGGCTACATTGACGCGCGCTTCGACCCCAGCACCAGCGCCTTTTACATCTTCCTGGAGTATGTGCCGGGTGAGGCGGCGCGCGCACGCCGGGTCGGACGCGTCCAAAAGGCCTGGCCGAGCCCCTCTTCATCCTCTTTCATCCTTCCCCACCCGCAACGCCTTCAGCCGGCTCGACCGTGCCCATGCTCACCCGCTTCTCCCGCTTCTCCAAGGACCTCGCCGACCCTATCCGCAGGCACTAACCCTGGCCCCTCCCCCTCCCCTCCCCCACCCTCTCCCCAACCAAGGCGGCTCCATCGCCTCCATGCTCAACCGCTTCGGCCGCTTTTCCGAGGACCTGGTACGCAACTACACGCGGCAGCTGCTCATGGGGCTCGAGTACCTGCACGGCTGCAAGATTGTGCACCGCGACCTCAAGGTATGGTGTGTGGGGCGGGAGAGATGCGGATGCTGTGCGGAAGTGGGCCTCGAGTACGCTGCAAGGCAACACGCCCTCTAGCCATTATATCCCCATCCTACCGTCCCCTTCTCTTTCCCACCCCAAACCTGGGGGAGTTGCTCGCCTTCGGCAGCGTGAAATCAATTGCGCTCTGTGTTAAAGTATTCACACGCCTACACAGTCTCTTGCCAACGTTTTCACCAACCCCAAGCCTTCGTCGCTGACCTCGCAGCCTCAACCCATTGTATAACCCGCCCACCCCCAACCCCGCACCCCAGGGCGGCAACGTGTTGGTGTCTCGTGACGGTGTGGTGAAGCTGGCCGACTTCGGCGCCAGCAAGGCCTACCGCGACAACACCATCACGGACTGCATGAAGGTGCGGTCGGGGTGCGCGTGGGCTGCGGTGGGAGACGTGTGCAGTGTTGGGATGGTAGACGTGCTGGCTCGAGCCCGCTAGGCTAAGGTGACGCCGAATGGCCGGTGCGGTGCGGTGCGCTGGGAGCATGCGATTGCGTCCTCCCGCATCCAGCCTCTGCAGCTGATCCTCCTCACACCAAATGCGGCCCCCATCAATGATCAATCCGTCCGCGGCAGCGCGTCTCGGGTGGCGCCTGTAGGTCCCCCGATGTTGCCATGTCCCTGGGGTCTTACCGTATTCTTTGCGCCCCATCCCCCCTCGCCCCCGCCCAATCCGTACGCGGCAGCGTGTTGTGAGTGGCGCATCCAGGAGTCCCGATGTTGCCGACCGTTCACCCTAATCCTCCCCGCCCCATTCCCCCTCGCCCCCACCAGTCGGTCCGCGGCAGCGTGTTCTGGATGGCGCCCGAGGTCATCCGCGGCACCGGCTACGGCCGGCGCGCCGACATCTGGTCGCTGGGCTGTACCGTCATTGAGATGGTCACGGGAGCGCACCCCTGGCCGCACCTAGACAACCAGGTGGGGGTGGATGAAAGGTCCATGTGTTGGTGACCGTAATTGGCCATTGTGAACACATCGTGGGGCATCGTGGATGTGCCATGATGCGTGGGTTGCTAATACGGGGCCACACCCCTGGCCGCGCCTGGACAACCCGGTGGGGGGGTGGTTGGGACGTTACATGGCGGGTACCGGTACGATGTGTTATTATATGTTCTCCTTTCAGAATGTGCCGGGAATGGTGAGATCGATGGTTGCGCCTACCCCGCTGGGTCGTGCTGTCAGGCACTCATCGGTCCCCGTCCCTTACCACGCTCCGCCCTCCGTCCCTTGGGCCCCCCCCCGGCCGGAGTAATGATTAAGAGGGGTACTCCGGCTTTGGGCCCGGGCTTACGCTCGGAGGTTCGCAACTAGTTCGTTACTCCCATGGTGTATATTCCCCCCCCCCCGCAGTGGACGGCCATGTTCACGATCGCCAAGACCGAGGAGGGCCCGCCGCGACCCAAGGGCATCTCGCCCGAGGCCGCTCGCTTCCTGGACAAGTGCCTGCGCTTCGACCCCGCGCAGAGGCCCACTGCAGCCGAGCTGCTGCAGGTGGGTTGGGGTGGGTGGGAATGGCGATGGAGCGTGGGGTATGCAACGTGTCTTCAGCAGTAGGTAACATGTAGTAAGCACGACCCGCCAGGCACGCCCTGGGTTGGTGACGGGGGTGTGTTCTGAAATAGGTAACATGTGGTGTGTGAGACCTGTACGTCACGGCTCAGGAGTGTGTCTCAGTGGCCCTGCGGTCCCGCCGCGGCAGACCCCCAACATCTGTCTCTGCCGCCGCTGCCCTAACCCGCGGCCCGCAGGATCCCTTTGTCGCCCGGCCCGGCGGGCCCTCGCTCGGGGCTGACCCCCTGCAGCACTCGTTCTAAGATCGATTCCTACGGCGAGCTATGATTGCGAAAGGCAGGTGGTGCACTGCGGACGGGTGTGGCGGTCGAAGGGCAGGGGGCGTGAGGCATGTAGGGTGGTAGGTAAATATTCATGTGGGTAGGGTCCGGAACGCACGGATCGAGAGCATGCCACCGTATGTGGTCGGGGGCCAGCAGTCGCGCGCTGTCGTAGCTTCAGCTGGCAGCGGCCAGGGACCGGAGCCACGCGCGCCGAACACTGCTGCGGGAAGAGGGCGGCGGGCGCTGATGCCGATAGGGCAGTCCCAGGCTGTTCGGTTTGGTGGCAGCGGTTAGATCGCTTTTGGTGAGTCCACTAGGCAGGAGGGCGGCGCCAGGCGCTGCGGGCCGTGTGGGAACCACCGTGCGCCACTGCGGCACCTAGCCTGCCGGCGGTGTGGGGTGTGTAGGCGAGACGCAGGCGCTGTGCTTCGTTCTTATGAAAAGCTAGAACGTAGTCAAAGTAGGAATATCTTCTTAGTGGGCAGGAGGTCGTGATGGCTGGCAGGTGACCTAGCGAGGCGCGCAGCGGCCACACACGGCAAAGGGCAAAGGGCGTGGTGCGGGCCCCGCCCGCGATGGCAGGCGCACGCTACCGTAGACATGAAGCGCACGCCGTTGTTGGCCCGGTACTCGACATCCGCCAGCTCCTTCTCCACTGCTAGCACCCGCTGCCGCAGCTGCTGGTACCTTCCCTCCAGCTCAAACACGAGATCCAGGTTGCCGTGCAGCTGATCTGGATCCAGCTCCGGAACGCCGGTGACGCTGCCGGCCAGCGAGTGGCGCGGCTTGGCTGCGGCGCCGGCGGACGAGGGCGCGGCCGCTGAGGCTGACGCTGCGGGGGCAGGCGAGCTGGCGGCGGAGGCGGCGGAGCCCCCGGCGGCGGCCGCTGCCGCGGACGCCCTCCTCCGCAGCTGCTGCCGCACTTCCGCCATGGCTGCGTTGTTGACCCACATCTCCTCCGCCGGCCGCATGCCGCCCGGCGCCCAGTGCCCCGTGGTGGCGTACTTGCACAGAGACTGGGGGCGGAGGGGTGTGGCAAAGGGCGGCAACGGCCTGACGCGTGGTGGGGCGGGGCTGCTCAGAGCGGCACTCCGCCGCCAAACCATCCTTGTCTCTGGGGTGCCAGTGGCTTGCAATACGCATCCATCCCTCCCCTATAATCTCCTTTCCCCCATCCTCCCGACCTTGTGGCTGGTGTAGTCCAGGCGGGCGCAGGCGTCGCTGCAGTACCAGGCGGCCTTGCAGGGTATGGGGGGCGGGGCTCGGAGATGGCAGAGGGCAGCAGAAGGCAGGGATGAGGGGCACGCTCCCCTGGCGGGGGGCTGCGAGGGGTAGGATGGGCGGACTCCTACAAGGCCCTTCCGTCCCCTCATCAAAAGCCGAGCCGTACGCCCCTCCCACACACCGGTTCTGTTCTACCTAACACTGGAACACCCTGCTGGAGGTGGAAATATAGAAATAGAAATAGATGTACGGCGAGCTTGACTCGCCGTGATTTAAGGAGGTAGGGCGATCAGGAGGGCCGAAGCCCCCTACGCGCCCTGTCCCCCGGCTGGAGGTGGCTCGTGCCCTCGCGTGGTGTGGCGCTGTTGTGAAGCGACGGCCGCACAACACGGCGTCGCCATCGGCGTCGGCATCGGCACGTCGCCATCTGTTCTGTTGTATGGTAAGGGCTTGAGCAGGCGCGCGCGCCTTACGTGCACTGCTCGTCGCTCCCCTGCTACCTCCCACGCACCTTGCTGGAGGTGGCCGTGCCCTCCATCGAGCACCTCCACCCTTTTGCCCGAAACAGCAGGGGCCGCCGCCGCCCTAATCGCTCACGCCGGACACCGCCGCCCGCTGTGGACTGCAGGCACCTACCGGGCGGTGGGGAAGTGTGGGGGTTGGTTGGTGCCTTGCCTTGCCTAACGGTGGGGCAAGCTCTGTGTGCAGCGCCTGGTGCCCGCACAGCGGTGGGGGCTGTCAGGCGGGTTTGCCCTCGACAGCTGCGGCCGCCGCTGAGTCGAGGTAGGCCTCCAACCTGAAACTTGACTTTACATCGTCACCTACCACGCTGGTAGCACCTACCTGGTACCCGCGCAGCGATGGGAGCTGCCAGCAGGTGAGGGCACAGGCCTTCTGCGGTGAACTAGCTAGCGTGGAAGTCAGGGTCGGCCTTGACCGACCCACGGGCCTGAGCAGCATGCTGCGATCGGGGCCAAGCTAGCTGCGCGGGAGCGGCGCGCCCTTAACCACAGCACATCCGCGAGGCGCTCGTCATTTGCGGCTAGCCGACATGAGCTGAGCTCCGCAGCCCACGCGCCCCCAGCAGCGCAGCCGCAGCAGCGGCCATGGCGGACGAGCCGCGCAAGTCGCGCTTCGTGGGCGTGAGCTGGAAAAAGCGACAAGTAAAATGGCGCGCTGAGTTTAACTACGCTGGCGTGCGGGGCCAAGGCAACCTCCACGATTCGGAGGAGGCCGCGGCGCGGCAGTATGACCTGTGAGGCGCCGGGGCTCTCGCTTGCTGCTGCCCCGCTCACCCCCGCACAGGCCCACCCGCGCTCAACCCGCCCCCCGTCCCCCCCCCTCCGCAGCATGGCCTACAAGGCGCGCGGCCCCACCGCGGCTCTCCACTTTGGGCTGTCGGCCGACCAGCGCGCCGAGCTGGACGGCATGAGCTGGGAGCAGCTGCTGGCGTCCTTCCGCTCGGCGGGGGAGCATGCGTTCTCCAGCGGGAAGTCGCGGTGCCGGGGCGTGGTCTGGCACAAGGGATCCGGAAAGTGGCAGGCTCAAATCAGCGATTCTGGCAAGACAAAATTTTTGGGCAGCTTCGCATCCGAGATCAATGCGGCGCTGGCGTACGACGCCGCCGCGCGCCGGATCCACGGCGCCGCCGCCAAGCTCAACTTCCCGCACGGCCCGCCGCCGCCCGGCGAGGGCCAGGAGGGCGCTGGTGCTGCCCTCACCGCTGCACCCCACGGCGGCGGCGGAGCGGTGGTCGCCCCAGGGCCGCCGGCGCCCCCAGCCCCCACCACCGTGGCTGCCGGCACTGGCCCCGCAACCCGCGCGCCCAAAGCGCGCAGGCCCGCTGCGGCCGCTGCTCCCACTGACGGCGCCGGCTCGGTTGCCGCGCTGCCGCCGCCGCCCAAGCGGGGCCGCACGACGGCTCTCGGTGAAGCCAGCACCACACCCGGCAGCGCTGACGGAGCCAGCGGCAGCCAAGGGGATGGCGTAGCCGTGCCGGCGGCCTTCACGGACGACGCGGGAGCGCCAGCGCGCGATGGCCGCTTGCTCGGAGGTCACAGCGACGTCGCCACTGTGCACAGCAGTGGCGACGGCGATGGCGGGATGCAGGGGGCGTCCGCCCAGGTCATCTCTGGCGCGGCTGCGGAGGACGCGGCAGGTGCCGGTGTCGTCGCCGCTGCCCAACCGGCCGCCGCCCTCCCAGACTGGACCGCAGGCGCTGCAGCAGAGGCTAGCACGAGCCGCGGCGGCAAGGGAGGTGGCGGTTGCGTCAGCGGCCTCGCGGACTGGGGGCCGGTCCCCGCCGGCTGGGCCGGCTCCGTCACAACTGCAGCCGACGCGTGCGAGGCGGGCGAGGGCCCGCTGGGGCCCTGCTGGCGCGGTGGCGGCGGCGGCGGCTCTGGCGGCTCTGGCGGCGGCGGCGGCGGCGGCGGCGGCGAGGGACCCAGCGGCAGCGGCCGCGACAGCGAGTGGAGCGGGTCGGAGGAGGAGGAGGAGGAGGAGGAGGAGGAGGAAGGCGGCAGCGACGCCGATGGCGACGACGGCGCCAGCGGCTGGTGTCAGGATGACGACGGCGACGTGTGGGGCTTCGGTGCGCTGGGAAGCGGTGGCAGGGCGGCGCACTGAGTAAAGAGACCTATCGGGGCGAGACCCTGACTCCGCTACATACTGCTCAGCTGGGTCGTCTCGCCCTCGGGCTGATGCATGCATGGGGCGGGGGCGCGGGGCTTCCAGGGTTGACGGTATATGAGCGCATGCCGATGGACCCATGTACTCAATCTTGCGCTAGAGCTGCTCAGCAACGCAGCCTCCGCAATGGCTCCCGCCGCACCTCGCCAACGCCATGCACCCGCAGGCCTGCTGTCCGGCTCGCCCTGGATGCCTTCTTATAGATTTTTGCTTTATTCAAAGAATACTACATCAGTAAATACTATATGTGTACAACATATAGTATGTACTAATGAGCACTCCCCTCTGCCCTCCGCCTCAGGCCTGCTGTCCGGCTCGCCCTACACGACGGATGACGACTGGGAGGAGCAGGCGGAGGCGGGCGGCGCCGGGTATCCGACCGCGCCGAGCCACCGCGCCGAAGGCCCCACCGGCGCGGCGGCAGCTGGGCTGCCTTCCGCCGCGGCCGTCCTCGGGTCGGCGGAGGCCCAAACCGCGGCTGGCGGCGGTGGCACGGACGCTGCGCCCTCGGCGCCTGCGTCCCTGGCCGCCGCGCAGGATGGCGGCGGCGGCGTGGCGCAGCGGCCTACAGAAGCCGCACCCTGCGCTGAGGTTGCGCCGCCGCCGCCACCGCCGCCGCCGCAGCAGCAGCAGCAGCAGCAGGCCGCGCCAGCGTCACCGGCCGGCATGAAAGCGGGGCTTACCGACGTGTTGGCGCCTCAGACTGGTGGGGGCGCTGCGGCGGCTCCGGAGGAGGCGCCGCGACCCGGCGAGCGGCCGCAGCGTGCAGCTGGCTCTGGGCCCAGTTCCTCCACCCTGCTCGGCCCGGACCAGCGGCTGAGGGCAAAGGTGCGTCGATAGCGAGCGCCAGCGGTCAATGGGGGGAGCCCCTTGTATTGTGGAACCAGCGTGAAAATAAGAGGAGGATGCCCTATACAACGGGAGACCCTGCCCGCAGCTCATCATCACAGTTGGCCCCGTAAGCGTGACGATAGGATGGACGACAGGATGGACGTGCCATTCGTGTTGTGCAGAGCTCTGCGCAACGCAACCGCCGGTGCGTGCGGCAGCCCCCCCCCCCCCCCCCCCCCCCCCCCCCCCCCCCCCCCCCCC
>BDDC01000715.1:23428-46819 GCA_001662425.1 Chlamydomonas sphaeroides
GAGCAGGAAAAGCTGCTGCGGGTACCCGCGCGCAGCCATAACGATATCGTGGTTGATGTGCGTTGATGTGCGGAATGATTAGGAGTTGATGGAGTTCGACTGGTGTACGAGTTGAGGACCGAGGGCTGGCCCTACCTGCCCCACCCAGCGCAGGAGGAGCTGCTGCCCGTCCCCACCCGCCGCAACGACGGCGGCGGCGGCCGCCTGCACCTGCCCGGCAGCGGCAGCGGCGGCCTCGCTGCCGGCGGCGGCAGCCCCTGGCCGGGCACGTCTGACGGCATGGCTTCTGAGTACCTGGCCGCTGCCGCTGACGGTGGGACCTGCCCGGGCGTTTCGGCAGCGGCTGTGGGGCGTGAGGGTCGCCGGGAGTCACTTGTGTTGGGTGTGGGCTTGTTGCGGCACCGAAGGCAATACGCCACAGCCATGTCTTGCGCCCCCTCACCGGTATCGTATCGCACTGCCAGGCACGGACCTGTCCCTGCTGCTGCGAGAGCTGCCCCTGACAGCGGCCGCCCGGGACCGCGCCCGGGCCGCCGCCGCCGCCGCTGCCGCTGCCGCGGCCGGGGCGGCGGCCGGTGGCGCCGGAGACGCGGCTGCTGCGGCGGCGGCGGTGGCTGCCTCCGCCGCTGGTGTCTCGGCGCTCGGCAGCATCCGGGTGCTGGAGGGCAACTGGCACGACTGGTGGGTGCACGGGTCACGGTTGAGGTGGGTGGGGGGGGGGGCGGTCTTGTGCCATCACCGGCTGGGTCGGGGCTGCATGGCATGGCCCAGCTTACACGCTGCCTAGATGGGCCCCTCCGCATCAGTCCCGGCCTCACGCTGCCCTTGCCCCATCGCCACACCCGCCCTACTGCCAGGTGGGACCCGGCCCAGGGCCCCGCGCTCCTCGCCAACGAGTGGTGCGGCGGACTGCCCTCCTCGGACTATGAGCTCTGGGCCGCCCACACCGGCCCGCGGTCCGCGGTGCAGGTGGGCGCTGAGGAGCGAGCGGCGGAGGGCGGAGCCGGGGATCGCACGGCGCGTAGTCGCGGCCTCTGCCTCCCTTGCCCTTGGTCCCCTGAGCGAGACTGAACCCGACTGCTTGATCGCTTGAGCAAAGCTTGTGCCGCCTTCGCGTACTGTCGCTTTCTATAGCAAAGCTCTGGCCGCGGGGACCTTTCTTCTCACGCTCGCCACCTCCCCCTCTCGAACCACCCAACGGCCCCAGGCCGCCGCCACGTTTGAGCGGCTGGGGGCGCTGCTGCTGTCGGGCGCCGCACCCGCTGCGGCGGAGCCGGACCAGGCGCTAGCGCAGGTGGGGGACGGTGGTGCCGGTGGGTCCTGACTCGGGCGCCGGCCTGTCCTGGTGGGAGGAGGAGGGGGGCCGCTTGCTCCCATGCGTGCACGCCGCGCCCCGCGTTGGCGGCCAATCGGCCATCGCTGGCTCCCACGCTGGCTCGTTGGCAGACGCCCACAGCGCCCAGTCTGTGGAGTCGTCAGATGCCCTAAACATCCCCCCTCCAGCCCTGCCCCGCCATTCCTATGCGGCCCATACCACCCCAGCTCGGGAGCGCCCGCCCAGACGCCGACCTCAACGCCAGCGGCGACGTCGGAAGTGCGCCCAACGGCAGCGAGCAGCGGAGCGCTGCTGACGCCAACGCCGACGCCGCCGAAGCCGCCGAAGCCGCCGACGCCGCCGGCGCCTCTCCGGCGGCCAAGCGCCGCCGCGGCGGGCGCTACTTCCCCACCGCCGCCTGGCCGCTGACGCACGGCGGCCTCCTCAGCGGTGGCCCCGGCGCTGCTGCCGCTGACGAAGCTGCGCAGGCTGGCGGGGGCGCGGGCGGCGCGGGCGAGGGTGACGCGGCTCGCTCTGCGCCCCCCGGCGGCGTCGGCGGCGGCGGCGGCGGTGCTCCCCGATGCCCAATGTCCTGGCCCTGGGCCGCGCCTCCACCCGAGTTCCTGCGCCAGCTAGCGGAGGAGCGCATGGTGGGTTCTGGGTTGGCGTTGGATGAGTGAGGGTGGGTGAGGGATGGATGGGCTTTCGTGCATGGGTAACGGCGTGATGCTGTCCCGGACGTTAGCGTAAGCGCACCGCAACAGCTTCCTACAATCCCCACCCTCGCCCCCTCGCAGGACGCCGCCGGTGACATGGCCCCCTTCGCCGCGCAGCTGCTGGCAGCCGCCGGCGTCGACCCCGCCCTCGCCGCCGCCGCCGCCGACGGCCGGACCGACCTCCTGCCGCCTCCCTCGCCCTCCCACCACACTTCCGCCGCCGCCTCCTCCGGCCCTGCGCCCAACGACCCCTTCGGTTTCCCCGTGGCCGCATACCACGCGCTCCCCATCCTGCACCGCGCCGCCCTCGCCACCGCACGCCTGGAGGGCCGGCCGCCGCCGCCGGCCCCTGCCGCTGCCCAAGCCGGCGGCCGCGGCGGCGGCGGTTCGCGGCTGGGTCCCTATTTCGACAACACGGGCGGCCGGGGGCCCCGCGTGGGGCCGGGGATGGCGGCGCTGGGGCTGATGACTCCGCCGCCCTGGCTGAGCGACCCCGTGGAGAGGGCCAAGGTGGGGCTCACAGGGCGTGGTATGGGGGGGGGGAGAAGAAAGAGGGCTGGCGCATGGCGGCATGGGATTTGTTGGTTAGGGCGGTTGGTTGGGGCGGTTGGTTGGGGCGGTTGGTTGGGGCGGTTGGTTGGGGCATCCTGGGTTGCGGTCGTTACGCCCGCAGCCCCCAGGTGTGCTGCTTGGCTTCATATGCCACCCGGTTCCTGCGCCAATCCCAAAGTTTGTTGCTCGGCTGCTGCGTGGGATAAGGGAGCCGCGGCTACCCAGTACAGTATGTGTTCGATCGATGCAGTGCGGACTCTGCTTAATAAGTGCAGTGCTCTCAAGTCCACCCCCGGCTCGCCCGCAGGTGCACCGCTATGTGGCGGAGGAAGTGGAAGCTGGTGTGGCGGCGGCGGTGCGCCGGGCCGGGTCGCTGGCGGCGGCAGGCGGCGGCGGTGGCGGCGGCGGTGGCGGTGGCGGTGAGCGCAGCGGCAGCGGCGACGGCAACACGGCCGGCGGCGGCTGTGAGGTCGAGGAGCTGCCGGTGAGGGTTAGGAGCAGGGGGTTGGACGGGGCTGGTGAAGGGAGACAGGGCGGGACGAGGGAGGGGCGGAACGAGGGAGGGGCGGATCGAGGGAGGGGCGGGACGAGGGAGGGGCGGGACGAGGGAGGGGCGGGACGAGGGAGGGGCGCGAGCGCGTGCTGCCTCCGACAACGGGGCCGGCAGCTCACATGCACGGCGCTGCTACACCCCTGAAACGGACACGCCACTCCGCCCCGCCCGCTCCCGACACGCCAGGAGTGCCTGTCCGTGGCTGCGCTGCGGGCGTGCGGCTACCTTGGGCCGCGCGACCTGCCGCCGCGGTACCGTGTCCCGGGTGCCGCAGCCGGGGGGCCGAGCGGCGCCGGCGATTCCGCCAGCGACGGCGAGGATGAGGACACGGAGGCGGCGGAAGGCGGTGTGTCGGCGCCGCGGGAAGCCGACGGAGACGGAGACGTGGCGATGGGCGAGGCCGGGTTCGTGTGGGTCGCAAGGCCGTCGGCGGCGCAGGGGCGAGGGGTGCGGGCAGGGACGGCCCCGGCAATCATGGCACGCCCAGTTTCACCAGGGCAATCCTATCGATACGTCGATGATACACTCGTTAAACGGCTATGAAATTCAATGAGTAGTCGCCCATGTTCACCCATGGGCCAATGGGCGCTGCCGGCCGCGTGTGGGGATGTGGGTGCCGTGGCAGGCTGGCGCGGGGTTGGGTGTGCTGCTATTGCAGGGCCACGAACACACGGGTATATGCTAATCGTATTCGTTGTTTTTTTGATATGTTGATCGCATCGTTCTCACACCCTCGTTCGTGCTCGCCCACAGGCTTGCCGACGCCGCGGCCGCGCCGCCGCCCGTCCCCTCCCCGGCTCCCGGCGGACTGACGTGGGAGCAAGCCCTGGACGTCGCCGCCGCCAGCCTGGGCCGCCCGCCGCTGCCGCCCGGGCCCCTGCCGCCGCTGCCGCCGCTGGCCTTCCCCGTGCCGCTGGCGCCGGCGGGCAGTGCTGCCGCCGCCGCCGCCGCAACGTCAGCGGCAGCAGCCGTCGGGGCAGCCAATGACCTGGCCGCCGCCGCCGCCGCCGCTGGCGCGGCCGCCACCGACGGCGCCGCCGTCGCGGCCGCGGCGGCGGCGCTGACGGCGGCGGCGGCGGCGGCCATCGACGCGGGTGCGGCGGCGGTGCCTTCCTTCTCCGAGGCGACCCTGGACTGGGAGGCTGAATGGCAGCGGGGCATGGCACCGCGGGTGCGGCGAGTGGCGCTGGAGGAGGTGAGGAGCCATGGAGTATGTGTGATGACCACGTTGTAATGAAGAAAGTGATGACGGATATATGAGTATTGTGGGGTCTGGGGTGGCGCTGGAGGAGGTGATGGGGGCGGGCCGCTGAGGGAAGTGGGAGGCAGGAGGAATGGCACGGACGAGCAGGTCGCTGCCATCCACCTGGCTCCCCACACCACCTGGCCCCCCGGGTGGCGCCGGAGGAGGTGAGTAGATAGGATGACAATCTGCAACATGAGTTCATTACTACATTACATTACTGTTGTGTTAAACGGACGCATCGCATGGCGCGGAAGCAGCTGCGGAGGGGGCCGCTGGGGGGCCGAGAGGTTAGGTACGCGAGCCGCGGAGGCTGGGCGGGGAGTAGTCGGACGGGTCACGTACGGTCGAGCAGGGGCAGCGCTCCGGTGTTTCTTTCGTTATGAAACGAGGACGTTCGCTGCCCACCACGTCACCACCTGGACGCCCCCCCCCACCTCTGCCTCCACACCCGCCCCCCCCCCGCTCCCTTCCCACAGCTGTCGCTGCCGGAGATGGCCTTTGACGCAATGGCTCGCAGCCGTCAAGCCGCCCTCGCCAACACCGGCGGCAGCGGCGGCAGCGGCGGCGGCGGCGGCGGCGGCGGCGGGGCCAGCCGTGACGGTGGCGGCGGCGGCGGCGCCATCCAGCTGTGAGGCGTGGCTGGCGCCAGGACTAAAAGCGGGGAGGGCCGTCGGAGTGCGCCCGCCGGAGTGGGTACTGGTCTGAGCACCAGCTGGACGGGGGGGGCGCCGCCGGGGCGCCGGAGGAGGGCAGCAGGCGTGATGGGCGGGCGAAGATGGCGGCGAGCGGCGGGGCCGCGAGCGGAGACGGATTCGGGACGGGTGCAGACGGGGCGGGATGGGCGGGCGAGGTGGGGACGGACCCCAACAGGTGCCGGGAAGGGGGGGCGTTCAGGCAGACCAAGACGGAGGGCGGGAGGGGGGACGAGAGAGGCAGCCCGGGAGGCGACGCCCATGTGGGAGCCAGCGGCCGGCCCCGGGGGGGAGGGGCGGCTGCGCCTGGGCTGCCGGCGGCGGTTCCATGGATGGACGGTGGGGAGGTCGGTGGGGCGAAAGGGAGCCGCACCTGCCGGAGCCACGCGCTGCGGGGCCTCGTGGGGGTGCCAGCGGCCTCCAGCGGCGGTCCGGTTGATGGAGGTGAGGCGATGGGGCCTGAGGGGTAGCCGGGGGCGCCGGCATGGGGCGTGGGGCATGGGGAGGAGAGCGGGGCCGAGGGCCGAGGGCCGCCTGTGAGGGGCAGCTGCCGCCGTACCGCCGGAGTCACGCGCCGCGGGTCCGCCGGAGGGTACCGTGCTGCCGTGTGGGCGGCCGTGCGGGCATAGCGAGGAGCGCTGGGGCGAGCGCCGCCACATCGGTGCCGGGGGCAGTCGGCGCCCTGCAGGCTTTGAGAGGCAGCTGCCGCCGTACCGTACGTGAAGGGCGGCAGCCGCCGTACCGTACGTGAGGGGCAGCGCGCTGCGGCGCCAGATTTCGGGCGCTGGCGGGAGCGGAGCGCGGGCGGCGCCGGCCGCGCGGGGAGCTGGCGGAGGGAGGGAGGGAGCTGGCGCAGGAGAGGGCGCCGGGGAGGGAGGGAGGGAGGCGGGAGGGCCCAGGGGCCCGCACTCGCGGGTCCTGCACCTGACGATGGGCGGTGACGCGGCGGCGGCGGCGGCGGCGGCGGTACGGCGGCTGTACGGGGCTGTGCGGCTGTCGGTGCGGGTCGGCGGCTGAGGGCGCCTGGCGGCCGATGCGAGCTGGCCGCTGCGGCTGGCGGCCCGAGGCGACATGGCCCGGGGGCGCATGACCCGTGGGTCGTCATGGCCGTGGCCTCGGTGGCGTGCGTGGCGCTCAAGATGCGAGTGGGGCTAGTCTTTGCGTCCAGGGGCTGCCCGCACTGGTGGCTGTGTCGGGCCCCTACCTGACTCAGCTTACGCTGCTGACTTGCGCGCTGGTTGCAAGGACAGGAAGCCGTGGCTGCGGTGGCTGCGGTGGCTGCGGCGCTGGGAGCGGTGCGGAGCTGCGGAGAGCCCAGCGATGGCCGCGTAGCGGGCAGCGGAGGCAGCGAGGCCGAGGGGCCGGCCAGGCGTGCGGCGTGGCAGGTGCCGCACCATATATACTACTCCCGTGGCTCCGTGGAGCATGGGCTAACGCCTTTTACATGCGGCCGGGCGTGCGGCCAGGCGTGCCATGGGCGGCGATGGGGCTGCTGGCGGTGCGAGGCGAGGCTCGGGTGGGGCGGGTCAGGGGTGCGGAGGGGCTGCGGAGGAGGGCGCGCAGGCACAGGGACAGGTGATGGCCGCAACGGGCAGCGGAGGCGGCTGTGGCCGGAGGCCGGAGGCCGGAGGCCGCAGGAGGAACGCGGCGGCGACCGGCGCCGTGGCCGTGGTGCTGGTGGGGTGGGGAGCACGCGGCGCCGAGAGGGGCGTCGAGAGGGGTCGAGGGCCTGGCCTGTTGCCGCAGCGGTGCGGGGCACGCGGGCGCCGGCACCGGCGTCGAGAGGGGTCGAGGGCGGCGAGGCGCGGCGGCGGGGCGGCTGAGGCGGCGCCGCACCCGCGTGGCCGGCGTGGAGCCCTACCTGGGCGGGGCGGTGCTTGGTCCCTGGGCGAGCGGAGGGCTGCTGGTCTGGTGGGCTGCTGGTCTGGTGGGCTGCTGGTGGTTGGCGCCAGGAGGCCGGCCGCCCGGTTGCGGCTGCGAGACAGGCGACCTGGAGCTCGGCGAGCGGCAGCGAGCGGAGGGCTGCGGGGCGGCGGCGATGGCGGAGTGCGGAGGGGACGTGGCCGGCGGCGACGAGCGGAATGCGGAGGGGCCCTGGGCGGCGATGACGGAGTGCGGAGGGGCCCTGCGCGGCGGCTGGCGAGGTCGGCGCTGCGTGGCGCGGGAGTGAGGCGGCGGTCGGGCCGCTGGGGCTCGCACCGCGGCGGAGCCGGCGGCGCTGTGCATGTTGCTTTGTGCAGGGCGCCACCTGGGCGGGCGGCGGCTGGCGAGGTTGGTTGCGGCCGCGTGGTGCGGGAGTGAGGCGGCGGCCGTTGGCGGCGGCACGCGGCCGTTGGCGGCACGGCACCAGGTGGTTGGGGCCAGGAGGCCGGCCGCCGGGCTGCGGCCGCGAGACACGGGTGCGTACGACGCGCGGCTTTGAGAGCCCATGTGGGTTTGGGCCGTTGGCTGCGTGCCGGCATGCGGTGTGGGGCCGCCGTGTGGGACACGCGCCCGCGCCCGCGCCCACATGACATACCGCTTTGCTTTCTTTGTTGTTGGTTCTAGGACGCTCTCTGCTTGCATTTAGATTAGTGCATATGTACTGAGCATGTAGCTGATGCGGCGTGCCGTGGTTCAAGCCGGGCGCAGCGGGCCTCGGGGGAGCGCCTGCGTGGGACCTAATAAATGAGACCCATCCGCTGCAATAACACAGCATGACCGCGCTTGCCTGCCTGCCTGCCTGCCTGCCTGCGCGTCCCTGTGCCGGCCCCATTCGTTCGGCATACTCACATTGTGGACCAAAAACGAAAGAAAGACTGTCAACACGTGGAGGCGGCCGGCGCCGCCAGCCGCCTGGCTGACTGGGTCAGGATGCCAACGGCAGCACACAGGGGGGGGACGGACGTGTGGTGTAGGGATGGTGAGCGCGCTGGCTCACAGGGGTCAGGAATTGACACCGTATCGACACGACGCCGCATTGCAATGACGCCAGCAGGGGGTCAGGGCGGGGGAGCAGCCGTCGTATCTTTACTCAGGTGGAGTGGAGATTTCCACGCGGTTTTCACGGTGGAAGCCCCCGCTCCGTCCAGCTCCATTGGGCCCCCTTGCACGCTCCGGCCCTCGGCTCTTGCCTCCACTTAGAGCCTCCCAACTAGTCATCGACTTAGTAGCCGGCATATGCCGCAAGCCCGGCGCCTGTCAGTCCTGGCGATTGTCTAAGCTGCGCTTCTCTAACTCCCTCGCTGGTTTATTATTGAAAGCCCAGCCACGCGCCCCACACCCAGCCCCAGGCAAGCGGCCCATGACAGCCCGACCTCCGTGGCCTACACCAGCCTAGACCGGCTGAAGCGAAGGCGACTCGCTTGGGCTTTACTGCCTACTGGGGGGGCCGCAGTGTCGGCCTGTCCGGCACACCTCTGATTCAAGGCCAGACCCAGGAGGAGGGCCCTTGTCGTTGCATCCTAGGTGCCTGCCTTCGGGGGCAGGTGCTCGCCATCCTGCACTCCACCCAACCCCGTGCCAACCGCAAGGACCCCTGGGTCGGCACCCCCAAAAGGACACAGCGAGCACGACTGCCTGTAGGCTGCTGGAAATTCATTATATTTGCATGGCACCCAGCTAATTCGGCTGTCGGCCGGCCTGCAAAAGGATGCATGCGACACGCCGAGGCTTGCCCTCCTGGCCGTAGACATGATGAACTGCTTTACAAAGGCCACAAGTGACTCAGCGCACATCGCTTCGGGAAGAGGCGTGTGGCTCAGGGGAAGCTGTTCGAGGGTTCGAGGCCAAGTTTCGCATCCCTGCAGCCCAAAACGCTAGCGTTGTTCCCTAATAGTATGAACAGTTGAGCAGTACCAGCGGCGCTGTCTGAGAAAGGACTTGGCAGCTCCTGCAGGACATTACTCCCATGCGCGCCGAACGACCTTCCTCGCTGACACCCCCACTAAAGCTGCATTCGACGCGCTCGCCGCTCGCACCATACATAGAATGCCTTGTTGCATATAGCAATTCGCCGGCCACCGCCACCAGGACCGTGACCTGAATCAAGGCTAGTTTACTTCGGCGGCCTCGCCCAGCAGTATGGGGCACGGCGAGGACGATGCTACGCCCATGCTTGGGCGTAGCATCACGTTCCAACGCAACCCTGCGGTGGTCAAGACCTATGCCAGCGACCAGCCATCCTTCCTTTCCAAAGTCCTCGGCAGCAAGAACGCCCCGACCGGGCGCGTCTCCGAGTCGCTCGACTATGAGCCTATCCAGAACCGGCTCTTCTACGACCGCATGAAGTCGCGGAAGGAGGGCAAGAAGAAGCTCTACGGGTGAGTCAGGTGCCTGCCGCCAACCCCAAGGTGCCCCACCTGGCTACCCACCCTGTCACACCCGCAATCCCCCCTTACCTCCCCAGCTACACGGGTCACACCCTGGCCAAGATGCTCGTGACCGTGTGCACGGGCATCATCACGGGCATGTTCGCCGTCGGCCTGTCAAAGATGGTCGGCATCATCACGGAGTGGAAGCTGGGCGTGCTTGAGGCTTCCCACGAAAAGGATTCCCCCGCCCGCGGCCTGGTCTCCTTCCTGCTCTTCTGGCTCATCGGCAGCGCGCTGGTTGCTTTCGCCACGGCCATTGTGGGTCAGCTGGCCGATGCTTATGCGGCGTGCGCCGTGGCGGTCGGCGGTCCAGTCCCCAGCCCCGCACCGCCGGCAGCTGGTCGCCGCCCCACGCGCCTTGCGCTTTGCGCCTTGCGCCTTGCACCTTTGTGCCTTGTGCCTGCAGCCGACCGCTCATTGCGCCCTACACGAAACGGTGACAGGCACAATCCCTCCACCCCTGGCTCCTTCCTCCTCCGCGCCTCGCATGTCTCGCCCCTCCCGCCCCTGCCTTCCCCGTCCTTCCCTTGTCCACCCCGTGTTGCCCTCCCAGGCCCTTGCCGCCGCACCCAACCCCACCCCGCCCGTCCTCGCCCATTCCCTCACCCCTTCAGGTGCAATACTGGGCGCCCGCCTCGGCCGGCGCCGGTGTCACACTGGTGATGGCCTACCTCAACGGCAACCACGTGCCCAACCTTCTGCGCTTCAACACGCTCATCTCCAAGTTCGTGGGCACCATCTGCGCCGTGTCAGCGGGCCTACCCATGGGCCCCGAGGGCCCCATGGTGCACATCGGGGCGTGCGTGGCCTCCTGCATCACCTACATTGAGTGCCGTGAGTGCCGCCATCGCTCAACGGACACGCACTGCTCAGTGCATGATGCGCACGTTTGGAGGACGTAGCAACAAATGCGCGGCCCTGGAGAGAATGCGGCGCCTACGAGCATCAGGGCCCTTCCAAAAGACGCCCGGTGCCGCAACCCTCGCGCCCCGCCCTCGACGCTTCCCACGCTCCACGGACCCATATTCACCTCCACGTCTCCCACAGGCTGCCTCGATGGCGGCGTCTTCAGCATCTTCACCAACTGTTTTGGCCGCAAGCGCGACCTGAAGCTCAAGGAGAAGCTAAAGATCCTGGACGAGATCGTGTCCGACAGCGACCACCGCGAGTTTGTGTCCGCGGGCGTGTCCGCCGGCATCTCCGCCGCCTTCGGCGCGCCCATCGGCGGTGTACTGTTCAGCATGGAGGAGGCGTGCAGTTTCTGGTCGCGCAAGACCGCGTGGCGCTGCTTCATCGCCGCCACGCTGTCAACCTTCACCATTCAGCTGCTGAACCGCAGGCAGGGCCGCGGGGGCGTTGCGGGGGAGGGTGTGGGGAGGGGGATGGAGCGCAGCGGAGAGAAGCGGGGGCTGGCGGCGGGGCTGGGGGGGGACGTAGCCAGCCGACCCACATGGCGCAGACCCGCATCCGTTGGAGCGTCCGGTGGCATCAGCCGCGCTGGGGGCACGCCTTGCAACGGTGGAGAGCTGAGGCGGTCGGGCATTGGGCTTCCAAAGGCTGACCCACATGCGGCCTTGGCTTATGCCCGAACGGGACGAGCTCACCACGCTTCCGTGGCCGCACCCAATGCCACGCCTTGCCCTGACTTGTCGTCAGCAGCTCGACAGCGCTGACCGGCCGCTGCCCACCCCCACCCCCAACCCCACGCCCTCTCCCATCACAGCGCGCAGCACGGCATGATTGCCTTCAAGGGCCTGGTTGCTATGGACAACCGCAACTGGCTCATGCAGCTGCCCTTCCTGGTGGTCAACAGCGGCATGGCGGGCCTCATCGGAGCCGGCTTCAACTCGTTCCGCATGTGGCTGTGGCGGGTGCGTGGCGCAGCCGGCGAGGCCCCGTGCCGCAGCCCTTGTGTCAGGCACCCCACAACTCGAACACACGTACCACAAAGAGTTATCGAGGCACCTGGGTCGGGAAGTAAGCGGGACCGTCAGCACCGCAGCACGCCGTGCCACGGCAGGGCCTACATGCCACCCGGGGCGGTCCGGGCCGGGGCTGGGGCCATGTGGGTCGGGCGCGGGCCGGCATGTGCACGCACACGAAGTGCCTCGGGGCATCGTCCGGTACACGACCTAGCTGGCAGCAGCAGCCTAGCTGGGCAACTCGCGGGACTGAGCCCGAGGGCGGTCTGGGAGCACCGACCAGGGATGTGGGTCGGGGCGCCGATGTGGGCTGGAGTTAGGTCGACCACGCGCTCATCCTACCGCCTTCCTTCCCGCGTGCGCCGCCCCCGCCACTCAGGTCCGCGCCGTCAAGACGCGCCACGTGCTGCGCATCCTTGAGGTCATTGGGCTGGTGTTCCTGGTGTCCCTGCTGGGCCACTTCTTCGGCTGGGCGCTCGGCAGCTGCCGCCCTCTGCCCAAGTCGTGGGCCGAGGAGGACTACGGCATCAGGTGGGGGCGCGGTCTCGGCGTTGGGACCAGCCTCTCACGCTCATGGCCACAGACACGATAGCGAGCAGGCACAGCGTTGAGAAGGCCGGGGACCAGCCGGGGTGCGAGCATGGCCCGGGCAACGGTGGGAGACGGAGCGGGCGGCTGACGTGGCCGGCGTGCGGTGTGCTCCCTCCCAGGTTCAACTGCGAGGAGGGCGAGTACAACGACCTCAGCACGCTCTTCCTGAGCAGCCAGCACCACACCATCATCCGGCTCTTCTCTGTGGGCCATGAGGACGAGCTGCACGATGGCACCGACCCCGAGACCGAGCCCGAGGTGCGAGGGGCCCCACACGCCGCTTGCATGCGCGGAGGTGCCCTACTGATGCCGACACCAACCCACTGCGCTCGGGCCAGCCTCATGCGCTCGCAGCAGCAAAGGCGCGGCACGCACGCACCCGACCCTGCGGAGCGGTGCGCACTGACCCTTCCGCTCCATCCTTCCTTACCTCATCCCCACCAACCCTCCCGACCTGCAGAAAGCCTACGTGGCCGCCTTCTCCGTGGGCTCGCTGGCCATCTTCACCATCGCCTACTTGGGCCTCATGTCCATCGGCGCCGGCCTGGCCATCCCCGGAGGCCTCTTCATGCCCTCCATCCTGGTGCGGTGTGTGGTAGCCTCTGGATCTGGTTCAGGATGGGGCTCTACTGGAGGCGGGAGGAAGAGGGATGGCTCCGGGAGGCTTTGGGCGCCATGAGGAACGGCCAAGCGCCGGAACGCCGAACGCACGAGACACAGGGTCGGGTAATGGGACGAAGCCAAGCACCAGGCCGTGTATGGGGCTAGCAGTCAGGCCGACTCGTCACCTTACCGCTTCCGCCCCTGCTCCTGTCCCCGGGGCCAGGTGGGCGCGTCGTGGGGCTGCCTGTGGGGTACGGTGCTGCGCCTGTGGATCCCCTCCGTGGGCTGGCAGATCCAGCCCGGGCTCTACGCCATCCTGGCAGGTGGGGCGGTTGGCAGCGCGCGGTGCAACAGAGGGTTGCTGCGCTGCCCGGTGTATGCCTGCTCTCCTCCAGTGCCGCATCGGTCTCAGGGAGCGCTGATGAAATCCTGCGAGGGTGCTGAGGGAGTTCTGCGCGCGCGCTCTCCACCCAGCCAGCACCTGGTGGGCCGCTGCTGTTACCGCACCTCCCTCCTGCCAGGGGCCACGGGCGCACCGAGTGGCACGGTGGCTCACGGCCCTCTCCCTCCCCCTCCCCCTCCCCCGCCTCCCCTCCCCAGGCACGGGCGTGCTGGCGGGCGTGTTCCGATCCGCCATCTCACTCGTTGTGCTGGTGGTGGAAGGCACGCGCGGTATCGACTACCTGTTCGGCGTGATCCTGTCCGTCGTGATTGCCAACTGGGTGCGTGAGAGGGCCGGGCTGCGAAGTGGGAGGGCTGGGTGGCGGCACAGCTGCATGCCACCATGGGCAGGGCTCTCGGGGTGCTCAAGGGCGGTAAGGCGTCATACCGAACCGCATGTTACGCTGTGTGAACATACATGATCAAAGCACGTACCTGCGATATCCCTATGATACCAAACGGGACCGGTATGCTGCACCAATGATATCAAACCACATACTTGACGATATTAAATCATATACTGCACCTATGACGTCCCCAGGTGGCGCACCACATCCACCACGACGGTGTGTACGAGAGCGAGCTGGAGCGCATCGGCAACGTGTACATGCTGCGTGACGAGCCGCCGCACCGCCTCTTCACGCTCACCGCCGACAGCATCATGGCCACCGGCGTCATCGGCTTCAGGTGCGGCTGCACACGGGTTGTTACGGGCTTTGTGGGGTAAGGGGCGGGCTGGTGTCGTGCGTGTGTTGTTGCTGAAAAAGTATATAACACGCGACACTACTTGGAGGGAGTGGTGACGCGTCGGTCATGTGTCTGTATGGCACCATGAAAGCAGGGTTGGGCTAGCTGGTCGACTAGCAAGGCGCTTGCCTACGTGCTGACGTGCCCGCCTCCGTGCTCCCTGCCCTTGCCGCCCCGCCCCGGCTCCTCCCGCGTCCAGGACCATTGAGCCCGTCTCCCGCATCCTCCAGGTGCGAACCTCGGCTGCCGCCGCGGCCAGCCCTTGGAGCAGGGAAGGGAACGGGAATGGGGTTAAAGGGTGAAGGTGGGCCCGCAATCGAGGTCCTGACCCATACCGTTGGCGCGCTGAGCTACCCTCCGCTGGCACTCATCCCGAGGCACTGCCGTCCTTACGTGCCGGACCGCACCGTACCGGACCCCACCGTGCCGGAACGCACCGAGCCTGCCCCCGGCCCCGCTCCCACCTGCAGGTGCTGCGCACCGTCACGCACAACGGCTACCCCGTGTTCGGCGAGGCGGACTCGGACGAGGACGGCGGCGTCACGGAAGTGGGCAGCAGCCGGGCGCTCATGGGCTTGGACCACAGCAGCAGCGCCGCGGGTGGGGCTGGGCGTCCATATGGTAATCTCCATGAAAACCATAGCTGAAATCATGAGAATTTATATGGGTTACTACGTAAAGGCGCACCCTAGCCACGGGTTGGTCGCGATGCCGCTTTACGATGCACTATGATACCAGGCACTATGATATTACGCACCATGATACCACGCACCATGATACCAGGCACTGTACTACTGGGCACTATGATACCAGGCACTATGATATACTTGGCGGCAGCCGGGCTCTGTTGGCCCTGGCACGCCAGGAAGGGACCAGCGGGGCAGCGCATGCAAGGCACATGGCTCCAGCGCAGCGTCGGGCGTTGGGCCGCGGCGGCGTTGGGGGTTGGTTTAGCATAGCAGACCACGCGCGTGTGCAAGCGCGCCTTGACGCTCGTTACCTCCTGGCCCCTGGCCTCGCATGCCGCCCCGCTACACAATGACCGCGCACGCCGCCCGCCTTCCGCTCCTGTCTCCTGCCTCCGCAGACCTCAACGGCTCCGCCACGCCCTCCGCCTCCGCCCCGCTGGGCCAGAAGGTGCGGGCCGCCGTGGACCGCCCAGGGCGGCGTTTGCGGTTGGGGTGGCGCTGCGATGGCCTGAGGCGTGACAAGTGGGCAGCTGAGCTGCCTGCCGCACCTGCACCATGCGACCGCTTCCGCCTCACCTCTCCCCGCCTTTGCCTTCCCTCTCCCCGGCCCCAGGTCGACCTGCTGTCCGGCCGCCTGGAGGGCGTCATCCTGCGCTCGCAGCTGCTCGTGCTGCTGCAGCGGCGCCACTTCTGCGACGAGGACGGCCACCCCATCGGCCGCGACTATAGCGAGCAGCAGGAGCTGGACATGGAGGTGGGCCGACAGGGGTTGGGGTGGGAAGTGGGCAAGGAAGGGTGCGGGGGAAAGCGTGTGTTCCAGTGTTAGGTAGCACAGACCCCCACACGCGGCACAGCACGCCCCGGGTAGAGTGGCGCGTCGGCCGTGCGCGAAGGGAATGCGGTTAAATGCGCCTGTGCGGAAGCGAAGCCCAGCCTGACCCTGTGTTCCGGGGGCCGGAGGCTGTGCTGCTGCAAGGGGCAGCAGCTGGACATGGAGGTGGGGCGCGTGGGGACTGCGCGGCGGGGCAACGGCGGCAAAAGGGCGGAGGCGAGCAGCTGAGGCTCGGCATGGATGGAGGTGGGCCAAGACGTAGAGTTGGGGCGAGAGGGAGGGCCGCTGCCTACGTAACAACGCCGTTCACCGCCTCTGCCCTCCCCGCTGCTCCCCCCGCCCCGCCCCCCCGCAGACCGAGATGCGCACCTTCTTCCGGCGCTACTTCACGCACGCACGTTACATCAGGTGCGGGGCCCAGGTCGCGGCAGCTCCTGGTCATCCAGGGGGCCCAGGTCCGGGGCTGCTGCGGGGGCTGAGGCACGCACGGCCAACCCTTCTGCCTCCGCAGCGCCCGCTACCACGCATCATCGAGCCCGGCGCGAATTCCCGTTACCCCCGCTCCCCCTTCCCTCCCCTCCGGCCACGCATCCTCTTGCCAATATCTTCCCACTCCCCTCTCCTCCTCCCTCCCTCCCCCTTCCCACCCCAGCGCCACCAACCAGCCGCTGGACGAGCTCAAGCTGGACGGCGTGCACGCGGGCAGCACGCAGCTGGACCTGGCCAACCTCTACATCGACCTGCGCCCCTACATGAACAGGCGAGGCCGCGGGCGTGTGTGACTTTGGGGGACAGGTCGCGGTGGGAGGGGCCACACTGCCCTTGCTGCCGCCAGCCGCTGCCTGTGTCGGGCCCCCGGCCCCAGCTGGTGGCGCCTAGGCGCAGACCGCCGACCCCCTCTGCGCCGCTCCCGTCATGCTCGACAGGGCGCCGCTGACGGTGCGCAAGGACTGCTCCGCGGCGCGCGCGCACCAGGTCTTCCTCAGCCTGGGCCTGCGCCACCTGCTGGTGGTGGACGCGCGCAACCACGTGGTGCGCACATGCCGCCTTGATGTATTGTGATACGGTACATGATAGGTTATTGATAGGTTATGTATGCAAAGCTTCAGTCAACTGGACTTATGCGCCATCTGCTAGCTGTGGACTCGCGCGGAATACGTGGTGGGTCATGCGGCCCTGGCAATGCGGTGCAGCACTCCCGGCCCGGTCGCGTCGCGCTCAAGGACACGGGGACACGCCTCGAGGTTCCCTTCTCCCTCCCGCCAGGTGGGCATCATCACGCGCAAGGACCTGGACCACGCCGCCGGCCACGGCTGGTGGCGCATGAGCCACATGGCGGAGCCGCCCCGCAACAAGCTGCTCAAGCACCTGCGCGGCATCCCCTCGGTCGGCTTCCTGGCGCGCCTGCTGGGTGAGCGCGCGCGGGCCGGGCGGCGGAGCGAGGGCGCGGGCGGGGGCGAGGGCGAGGGCGGGCCAGGCTGGCGTTGCAAGTCGCGGGGGCGGGAAACGGATGGGTGCGTGCGGGTTTGGATGGGGGCCTATGGGAAGCGTTGAGAAGCGGCTGCATTCGTCGCGCATGCAGTTGCCGATAGCGTAGCGCAGGCGCAGGGCAACACAGCAATTGACGCACCGCGCCTGCTTTCGTTGCGTTTCCCGTCTACCAGGCGGCGGCAGCGCGCCCGCGGCGCCCGTGGGAGAGCCCGGCGCCGCGGCGGACCCGGAGCACGGCGGCGCGGCCCCCAACGGCAGGTGTGCACCGCGTGTGTTGCGCCCCTTGATGTGCTGTCGTGTTGCTTCCATGCATCCGGACCAGCGGCAGGCGCCGTAGCCTTGAGTCAGCTCGGCACCCGTCCGCTCACGCTTGCTTCCCGTGCGCGCTCCCCAACCCGGCAGCGCGGCCGGTGACGGCAGCCACGGCGGCCACGGCGGCCACCGGTAAAGCGGATGGCGGCGGCAGCAGCCGCGCCAGGGCGCGCCGGGCAGGGCCCTGCAGCAGCGGCCGCGCGCAGCGAGGCGGTGGGGCCCGTGGGAGCGCCCCTGCGTCATGAGGCCCCGAGAGGGGCGCTGCCAGGTGCAGCGGCGGACGGCGTCACGAGCTGCGCCGCTGGCGCAGACATCGGCGGCAGCGCCGCAGGGGGTGGCGGGCCGGTCGGCAGCTGGGCGTCGAGCCGTGGGGCGCCGCTCGGTCGGAACCCACAGATGCCGCCGCGGCAGGGCACCTCGGCAGTGCGCCGCGGCGCGCGTGCCTCGGCTGCCGCTTTGGGTGCCGTGGCTGGCCAGCTGCGGGCGCAGGACCGTGGCGCGGAGCTGCTTCCGGCCGTCCGCACGCCCGAGGGGCGCCTGGAGGGGGGCGTGGCTGGGCCGGCGCGAGGCGGCTGCCCAGCGCAGACCCACGGACGGGGCCGGAGCGGACCTGCGCAGACTGACCTGAGGCTCCTGGAGAGGGCAGACCGGAGCGACGGAAGGATGCGAGACGGAGGCGGAGGCCGGGTGCGAACCTGGCCGCCAACACAAGACATGGGTTTGCGGCGTACGCCGCGCGAGGGCCAGCGCGCAGCGCGGCTTCGCGGGCCCGCGTGACCTGGAGTCGATAGGAACTGAGGGTGAGGGTTAGAGGGGTTGGGCGGGACCAGAGGAGCAGCGGCCCGGCTCGGGGCTGCGGGGGCGGCGAACTGTCTTCGTGATCGGCTGGCCCGTGGGTCAGCGCGGGCCCAGTGACAATTGCGGTATTGCGTGCGTCTGCTGCACATCGTCCCCTGTGCTCAAGTGCATGTGAGTGTGTGGGCGCTGGGGGCTGTGGCTAGGCGGCCGGCGGCTGGGCTCATCCTGGTCGGGGCTGCAGAGAGAAACGAGAGTTGTGGACCAGGACCGCGGCGGTGCGGGTCACTGCGTGACAGCGTGAGGTTGCCGTGGGTGCGAGAGGTGCTTGCGAGGGGAGGCGGGCGTGTGGGCTCGCGCTCGGGTTCGTGCCAATGGACTAGCAGCGTGTGCGAGAGGCGGCTGGGGTTGGGCGGGTACCTGGGTTGGCGCTGTGCTTGCGGTGGCCAAGGCACTAGGCAAAGGCCTTGTATTGCTGCGCTCCGTCCCGTTCTGGACAAGCGCGGTGCATCGGCTCCTGTGAAATCGCCGGGGGCATGTCGAGACATGTGTGTGTTGGGGTCTGTGCGGCGCGGGACCGCAGGCATTGGCGGGCGGGTGTGTTCTTTGTCGGCAGCGGTTCTCTTCGCGTGTGACTCATATGGCTTGGCTTCGCGTGAGGCGCAGACTGAGCGCGTAGGATTGTGAGCGCAACAGGAAGGCGTCGGTCCGGTGGCTATGCCAGGCTATGCCCGCCATCAGCGGGCGCTTACTGGGCGGCGAGAGGGACGGGGAGCTAGTGCGTTCGTGCTATGTCAATGAGTTACGTGTAAGTCGTGGAATTGAAACAATCACTCTAACTTACAGCCTTGACTAAGCGCAGACCCTCCGCAACCGGCGGGGGTATGCGGGGCCAAACGTGTCGCTGACTTGGATACTTCGTCGCTTACACCTCCAACTTCACCGGCTTACCGAATCAGACATCTAGCCCCTCTGTACCCGATACCGAACAGCAGACGTTGGAGCTATGCAGCACTCAATGCGCAGGATGCATCGGCCGTGCGGCACGCCGCTGCGGCGAGCGTCCGTTCCCATACGCTGCGCAAGCCAGCACGGCCACATGGAACATCAGAAGAAGGTCCCCGCGAAGCAAGAGCCCACTACACGGCTGCGGCTTTTCATCGACTCTGCGAGCGTGACGCAGTGGGAGCTCTGGCTTTCAACAAAGCTCTTCTATGGTGCGAGCGTCGGGTGGCGTTTCAATCGTTCCTTCCATCCCTACAATTGTCATCAACCCTGGCCGACCGCCGCGCAGGCATTACCACCAACCCCTCCATCCTGGAGAAGGATGGTGAGATCGCGATGCGACCTGGCGTCGCGATGCGCCCTGGCGTCGCGCTGTGGGACCCTGCCTGCGTGCCTCCACCAGCGCCGCTCGGCCCACCCCAGGCGCCGCACGCGCCTCGCCTCGCCTCCCCGCTAGCGCCGCACCCCAGGCCGCGCGCCCCCCTCTCGAAAACACCCCACGCCTCACCCCTTCCGTTCCCTCCCCCCAAACCTGCAGGCCAGCGCTGCACGCTGTCCAACCTAACGCGCCTGTGCCGCATCGGCGAGGACCTGGGGGTGGCTGAGATGCAGTTCCAGGCGTGGGGTGACTCGGCGCAGAGCATGGTCTCGGTGGCTCTCGACCTCTTTGGCATGAACCCCGAGCTGGTCGTGGTGGGTTAACATTGAGTCATGGTTTTATTGCTGTAAAAGGAGATGAGGGTGGAAAAGCGGTGGCGGCTGGCGGGTCAAGTAAGGGCTCGGATCGCGCTAGGTCCAGGGACTGGGCCCCCGTGCCGCCGCCAGACGCCCCAATGTCCCTGCCATACCCTGGAGCACACATCGGCGAGAGCGGCAACCGATGCGCCTTGGGCACCCGACCCGCCCCTGCCCGCTGCCTGCTGCCCTCCCTTGTTGTAACCGGACCTTTCTCCGCAGGTCAAGCTGCCGTGCACGCTGGAGGGCCTGCAGGCGGCGGCGCTGCTGCGGGAGAGCAACGTGCGCCTCACCATGACAGGTACGGCACGTGCGTACGACACATGTTGTGTGACGTATGTGTACGGCGCCCGTCCAGTGTGCCACAACCTGCCTTTCCCCTTCCTTACTGCCTGATGTCGCCAGGCATCTACGCCGCTCCTCAGGTGTTGCTGGCTCAGGCCATTGGCGCCGAGTACGCGGCGCCCTACCTGGGCCGCATGAACGACGCGTACGGCCTCAACCAGGTGACAGGGATGGACTCTCATTATTGCACTGTTGGCTACTCTTCATTGGCTACTCTTCAGTACATATTGCTATTATGAATGCCCAACGCGTACGGCCTCAATCAGGTGACCATGAAGGTCTCGGTTGTATTGGTGGTTACCGGTACTCTCAAGTACCGTACTGGTACATAGTACTGTCCGGAACGTACGGCCTCGAGGCGCGGCCAGTCGCTGGAACTCTGCTCAATGTTTCGGGGCTGGGACCAGGCTGAGCCATGCGCCGCCAGCTCGGCACCCCCCGCCTCGCTGCCCGGCCCCAGCGCCATCGCCACCTGGTGGTGCGCACGCCGTGCATCCCCTGGGAGCGAGGCACACGACACGCGTCGCACCAACCACTGACAGCAACTCCGCAAGGACGCGCGCGTGCCTGACGCTGCTTCCGGGGCCCTGGGCCTCCTGCCTGGCTGCAGGGCTACAAGGAGGTGGTGGACATGCAGCGCATCCTCACAGCCCAGGTGCGGCCCTTGGTTCCTACCACCAGCAGCACCAGCAGCCACATTGTGCCGCCAGCAGCAGCACCAGCAGCATCAGAAGCACCAGGAGCAGCCACATTGTGCCGCCAGCCAGCCATCCGTCCAATGCAGCCACTCGCGCCGCGCTGCAGCTGGCGCCCGGCAGCAAACCGCATGCCGCGCCTCCAGCCACCGGGCGGCCATGCGCGGACGTGTGTGGCCGTGCGGCCGTGCGGCCAGCAGCAGCGGCAGCAGCAGCGGCAGCAGCAGCGGCAGCAGCAGCGGCAGCAGCAGCGGCAGCAGCAGCGGCAGCAGCAGTGGCAGCAGCAGCGGCAGCAGCAGCGGCAGCAGCAGCGGCAGCAGCAGCGGCAGCAGCAGCGGCAGCAGCAGCATGCCGGGCCATACGGCCGCATGCGGCGCACGAGGGGCCGTGTGGCGAGCTCCGCCAGGTTGCAACCGCGCCACGCCTGCCACTGATCGCCGCGTGCTGTGAACATGCGAACATGCTGCGAACATGCCGTGCACACGCCCTGCACGTACGGCAGCAGGCATACGGCAGCTGTTTGGCCTGACCGGAGTGGCCGGTGCTGCCTCCCTCAGTCGGCCAAGACGCGGCTGCTGGTGGCCAGCGTGCGCGACACGAGGGACATGGCGCAGCTCGCGGCCGAGGTGGGTTTGCTGTACCAGCTATAACGATGATAGTAATACGATGATCGTAATGAAAATTTCATATGTCATTAAGTATCAGTGCCTTGTGTTGAGCAGTAGAGAGCGTGCGGCCGAGGAGGGTGCTGGATCATAGAATCATCCTAGATTGTGCTTCGGCGCCTGCCCGGGTAGTGCCCCCCACGCCGTGCGCCCACACGGTCCGCTCCTGCTGCCACACGAACCCGCGTGCCCCCCAGGGCTGCGACACCTTCACCATCTCCCCCGCCGTGGCCGGCAAGCTGTTTGCTGTGTCGTACACTCTGGATGCGGTGGAGCAGTTTGAGGCGGCCGCCAAGCGCATGGGCGTGAGTCTCGCAGGCGCGCAACGACGGCCCACACCCACACCCATAGCAGCGGCTGGGCGCTGCTGCAATGCTGCCGAGCGTGCCTGCACAGAGTGCAGCGCGGACTGCCCACCTCCTGCGCCCACCTGCGTGCATGTTGCGCGGCGCGCGGCGGTGGCGCGTGCGACACGGCCACATGCGAGACGGCAGCCCCGCGGTGGCCCCAAGCACGCCCATGGCCGCTGCTCCGCCCGCTTTCCCGGAAGAGGCCCACGGCCAGGACGAGGGCGCTGCCACCAGTTGGCCACCTTGATGGCATGGTGCATGATGCAAGAGCCGTAAAGAAGCACTTGTCACGAGTGCGTGTGTTGTTTTGTCGCATTTGTCGCACCCACTCTGCAGGCCTACGACCAGGACGAGGGCGCGACCACCAGCACACTCAACCGCCACTCGGCCGCCTCCTCCTCAAACGGCAACGGCGCCGGCTGGCCGTCCGTGCAGCAGGCAGCGGGTGGGGCCACGGGGCGGTGTGGGACAGGCGGCCGGAGGGGTCGCTCGCGGGGTGTCCAGCCCGCGAGCTGCCGGCGCTGTCGTTAGGGGAGCGCTCACGCCGTGACGTCGATGTGCGGCACGGCCGCGCCGCAGCCGCCATACTTTCGTACCTTGCGGTTATAGATCCAATCGGCACGGCGACGATTCCACTTGATGCGCTCCATCGACTCTGTCGACCAGGACACGAAGGCTGGCTGGGCGGGATGCGGGCCGAGCGAGCAGGGCAGCGGGTGGGAGCTGCATCCGGGCACATTGACGGTCGAGCCCCAGCCCGCTCCCCGCCAAGGGGCCCCATGCCGCCGCCACCGCCCCACCAACCCTCTGCTCGCGAGGGCATGGCAGGGTGCCAGCCCCGCCCCGTGCTGCTGACAACAGCGGTACGTGTCGTTGCCTTCCCTTGCCGGCCGCCACCCGCAGGCGAGCCCTTCGGCGCGGCCATCTGAGGCGCGGCAGAGGCGCGGCAGAGGCGCCGTGCGGCCGGCCACCTGCGGTCGCCACGTCGCGTGCCAAACCGGGGCTGCGTCCAGCCAGCCGCGCGAGCGCGGCTGAACCAAGGCAACGCAGCCGGGCGCGACTGCCGGCAGCGCTCCGTTGACTCCACGACGATGAAGCCAAGCAGTGCCGGCACGGCTGCTGCGGGGCTCCTTGGTGCGGGGCGAGCTGCCCACCACCGAGCTGCGCGCTGCTGATTCGTGGTGGGGACATTTACTTGGCGAAGGCCGCGGCTGAGGCCCGGCGCGCTGCTGGTGGGCTTAGCTGCCCTGGCGGAGTGCCGTGCCCGCGCCGTGCCCCGTATTGCGGTGCACCAGCGGCATGCCGTGCCCTGGCGCAGTGGTGGCTGCGGCCGTGGCGCGGCCGCTGCCGTTGCCGTGTCAACTCAAATCCAATCCTGGCAAGGCGTTGCTTGCCACGGGATCCTGCTGCATTGGGAGCTGCTGTGGTCAATAATGAAAGCAAGAGGAGGCGCCGCGGCGCTGTGCGTGGGCTGCACTGGCGTGGGCGTGAGCCGGTGAGGTACCGGAAGTAGGCCTTTGGTGCCTGAGCCCAGGGCATTAGGAGGCCCATGGGGCGGAGCGGGCGCTCGGCGCTGCGTGCCCGCCTCACGGCTTGCGGCCTCACGGCTTGCGGCCTCACGGCTTGCGGCCTCACGGCTTGCGGCCTCACGGCTTGCGGCCTCACGGCTTGCGGCCTCGCGGCTTGCGGCCTCACGGCTTGCGGCCTCACGGCTTGCGGCCTCACGGCTTGCGGCCTCACGGCTTGC
>BDDC01000716.1:7801-45873 GCA_001662425.1 Chlamydomonas sphaeroides
AGTCCCGGCCGCGCCCCTGCGTTTCCCGCTCCCCGGCTGCGGGCACTGGCCCCGGTCACGGCGCTGGCTGCAGCACGCGCGCAGGGCCCAACCTCCACCATCCACCATTCACACCTGCCGCTGCCCACGCTTTCTCTCCCCGCCGCGCTGCCGCCCCGCCCCAGGTCCGGCCCACGGCCTTTCCGCCGCAATCGCCGCCGGCGCCGTCCGCGGCCTTGCAGCCAGCGCCGCGCGAGGCGCTGCCCCCGCAGCTGCTGGCGGGGCTGGCGGGGCTGCAGGCGGCGGCGTGGGAGGGGCAGGACGTGCGCGCCAGCGGCCGACCGGAGCTAGGCTCTGCAAAGTGGGTGCCTGGCTGGGTTGGCGGGCGGGCGGGACGCCAGGTGTGGGTGGTCGGAGAGCCCAGCGGGGGCAAGCGGGGGCAAGCTGCAGACCCCTGCACGTGCCTCGCTGGGGGAAGCAGTGCCCCTCGCCCCAGGCCTAGCAGCTCGAGGGCCCTCCCTTGCGCGAGGCCGAGGCGGCCACCTGCTTGGCAGCTGCTCGGCGTGCGGGCAGAGGGGGCGACCCCCGCGCCAACTCTGGCAGCAGCCATGGGGCCGGTGCGCTCCTGTCCGCGCGCCCTTTGACTCGGTCGCCCCCGCTCCCGGCTGTGCGCCTGCCGCGCGCGCCCCTGCCGGGCCGCAGGGTGGTGGTGTGCGGCGGCCGGGCGCTCAAGAGCTCAGACAACTTCGCCATGCTGGAGCAGCTGGCGGACCTGCTGGGGGGCGCGGTGGGCGCGTCGCGGGCGGCGGTGGACGCAGGGTTCGTGGCGAACGACCTGCAGGTGTGTTGCGGGGGGTTGGGCGAGTGGGAGAGGGGACGGTGGAGGGAGGGGCGGGGGCGGCTGGGGAGGGGTGGGTTTGCGATGGTGTGTTTGTGGGTCGGGGCGGGACCGGGGCTGGAAGCTTTGCAGCAGGCGACGAGGGTGCGATGAGGGTGGGCCGTGTGTCCAGAGGGCTGCGGAGAGCTGTGGGCGCAACCAAGACCCTCTGTTGCGCGGGTGCAATGCCGCGCTTCGTTCACAGGGCCCCGCGGCACCGCCACGGGCTCGAGGGATGGCTGCGCGGGGCTTGCTGCAGCACTAATTTTGTTGTGGGGTCGCGCGGTGCATGCTTCTAGCTACGTCGCGCACAGTTTATGCCCTCGTGTTGCCGACGTGCTGGGATACGCCACCCCATCACACGCGCTCTGCTGAGATTGCGTGACTTGTGCGCCCGCGTGTATCACGGCAGGTGGGGCAAACGGGCAAGGTGGTGGCTCCGGAGCTGTACATCGGCGTCGGCATCAGCGGCGCGATCCAGCACCTAGCGGGGATGAAGGTGCGCGGGGTGGGGAGTGGCGGCACGGCAGTCCGTTTCGCGAGCTGTGCGCATGGCCCGGCAGCGCCTGCTGACTTGGTTGAGGTCATAGGTGTGTCGGCATACTCGCACGCAGGACTCGCGGACCATCGTGGCGGTCAACAACGACGCCGAGGCCCCCATCTTCGCGGTGGCGGATTACGGCCTGGTAGCAGATCTTTTCAAAGCGGTGCCGGAGCTGATTGAAGAGGTCAAAAAGGCCAAGGAGGCCGCGTGAGGGGGGCTGCGGGAGGCCTGGGGAACACCTGGCGTGGGGGCGGACGAGGGGAGAGCGCGTGTCGCGGCGTTTCGTTTCGTTTCGTGACGTCAAACTAGCAACGAGATGTGCGCTCAAGGGGTGTCTGAGATATTGCATCTATGCTTCCTGGGGCGTTTGGCGGGGCCTTCGCGTCGCGGAGCTTTCGCCTGACTCTCGCCGGTCGCTCTGCCGCTGGGGTTTCGTCGCTAGGGCTTCCATAGTGAGGCCAGCTAACCTACATCAATGTAAGCTAGAACCAGACGACCAGCTCTCGGTTCTGGAGGCGATTGGCTGAGCGAGCCGAAGTGGGAAGGTGCCGCGGATTCTTAAGCACACTCGGCTCGCGATACCAGGTGCAAGATACATACAGCGCGAACAATACAAGCTGCTACACATAGCTCAAAACCAACACGCAACCTATTGTCACCCTCGAGACGCTCGGGGTGGCTCAACCACCAAGCCGATTGTTGCCTTGCGCCAACCCAAACGTACCGGTCTTCGTCACTGCAATAGGCGACAGTGTTCGCGATTTCCTCGGCGATGCAGGCGAGCGCGGGGGCAGCGCGTGAAGGTGCAAGGTCCCTGCACGTTGTGTTTCTTTGGAAAACGTGAAGGGCCATAGGCAGCGCTCGGGACCTGTTGACGTTAGGGCCTCATCTGCAGCTACACACAGCGCTCTGTGGGAGCCTAATCTGGGAGATATCGCTCACGGGAACCCATGGGCTTTCTGGAATCCTGGCGCTGCGGTGCTATCGGGCGCGCTCTCTAGCTTATCAGTGCAAACATAGTTCCCGAGCCTCACAATGTCGCGAGGGGCTTGCGGATGCGCCCGACCCGTGACGGGTGCGGTACCCACCTCTGCTTCTTACCCCCTTCCCGCAGCGGTACGAGCTGCTAGGCCGCGCCGGCGCCGGCGCCAACAGCAGCGTCTACAAATGCACTGACCGCATGGATGGCCGCGTGGTCGCGGTCAAGAAAATTGACGCCGTGACGCTGGGCCAGGTGCTCCAAGAGGCCGCTATCATGCGCGCCTGCGCGCACAAGAACACGGTCGCGCTGCTCGAGGGTGAGCCATCCCGCCCCCTTTCGCTGGCCACACCTCGCCGCGCCTCCCCAGCTTCCCCACCGCGCTACACGGCTGTGCTGCGTCGCACGGCGTGCCGTCATCCTTACCCTCACCCCCACCCCCTGCGCGCTCGTGTTGTTTGCCCCTCCACCCCGCAGCCTACCAGGCCTCGCTCTCGGGCTCCGCCTACCTCATCCTGGAGCACGTGGAGCATTCCCTGTCGCGCGAGCTGCTCCTCAACCCGCGCGGCCTGCCCACGCCGCGCGCCAAGCTCATCATGTACCAGCTGGCGCAGGCGCTGGAGGCGGCGCACGACAAGCAGGTGCGGACGTCGCCGCCCAGCTGCACAGCACGACGGGGTGCGGGGTCCTGATGAAACCGGTTGTGTGCGGAGAAATGCGGTTGGAGGTGGTCGCGCAGGCCGGCGCAGCGCGCCAGGCCCCGACCCACATCGCGCCAGGCCCCGACCCACATGACACTCTGCCTCTCCGGGCCCCTTGCGCCGGCTCCCGCTGCCCGCTCTAAACAGGTGGCGCACTGCGACCTCAAGCCCGCCAACATCCTGCTGACGGCGCAGTACGGCGTCAAGCTGTGCGACTGGGGCAGGTGCGGCGCACGCCGCCGGATGCCGCGGCCAACCTGGAGCACGGCTCGCCCGGCTCGCCCAGCAACACCCACTGACGCCCACGCCCCCACGCACTTCTGCCTCCTCCCACGCCCGCAGCGCCGCCAGCCCCCTGGCCGCACTGGATAACGCGGCCGACGGCGTGGTGCTGCCGGCGGCGTCGGGCCCGGGCGGCCCCAACGGCGCCCGTTCAATAGCGGCGAGCCGCTGGTACTGCGCCCCCGAGTCTCTGCTGGGGGCAGAGGGCTCGCCGGCTGGAGACATCTGGGCATGGGGTGAGCAGTGCGCGAGCGGTGTCAGCACAACATGTTGAGCTTCAGCCGCAACCAGGCGACCGCCTCAGGGCACGTAGCCTAAGCCGTCAGTGTACGGCCCCGAGGGTCCATGCGTTGCCGCACGCGCAACCAGCCTGTGCGGAAGCCCGCGAGCCTGCGAAGAACGGGAACGTGGGTCGGGCGCGCTGTGCGGGCCGGTGATGTGGGTCGGGCGCATGAGCGGCCGGCCGCTGTGTCCCGCCGCTGCCCCGCAGCAGCCAATGCCCACCCCGCATGCCCGCGCCTCCGCCGCGCCCCTACCCCGGCCCACAGGCTGCATCCTGGCTGAGCTGCTCACGGGCAAGCCGCTGCTGCCCGGCAGTGAGCAGCAGCTGGAGCAGTTGGCCACGGTTGTGGCGGCCATCGGGCGGCTGTCGGCGGAGCAGGTGGGGTCGGCGGGACGGACGGCTGGCGCAGGCGGCGCCAGCGACAGGGGCCCACCCCGGCCCCGCTGCCAGCCGGCGCGCGCGTCGTTGCGGCTATCCGTCATTGCTTGTTGCTCTCGTGCTGATGGCGCTGCCACCGCCCCGCCGCTCCCTCACGCTGCTTCGAGCCGCAGGAGCAAGTTATGGCGCTACTCACCCCGGAGCAGCGCCAGCGCATCGAGGCCGCTCGCGCCAAGGGGCCCACGCTGGACAAGTAGGTCCCGCTGCACACCGCGCCGGCGCGCGGCCCTCACACTGCCCTGGGAACGCGTGCACGCTCCACTCGACATGGACCCTGACCACGTCTTGCTCCCCCTCCTGCTCCTCGCCACTCCACAACAGGATTCCCAAGGTGGCGGCCAGCCCGCAGCTGGCCGAGGTGCTGCACGCGTGCCTAAACCCCGACCCCGCCGCCCGGCCCAGCGCCGCCGCGCTGCAGCAGATGGCCTTTTTCGACGACGTCCGCCAGGCCCTCGCCGCCAGCGAGGCCGCGGCGGCGGCGGCCGCCGCCGCCATGGCGGTGGTACCGGCGTCTCGGTCGCCGTCGCCGGGCTCGCGGCCCATGGATATCGACGAGCCGCCGCCGATGCCGTCGACAACGGCGCCATCGGCAGCGGTGGCGGCGATCACAGGTGCGTCCGTGTCGCCAGAGGGCGACGAGCAGTCGTCGGCGTCGCTGTCGGCTGCTGTGGCGGCGGCGCCGCCGCGGCGGATAGGCGGCGTGCAGGCGGCGGCGCCGCCGCCGCGGCCGACGCCGCGGCCTCGTGTCTCAGCGCTCACCGCGACCATCCGGGGCAACCCATTCGATGGCGATGGGGAGTACCGCGACCTCATGCCCGTCATCTCGCGCATCGCGGCGCGGTGGGAGATGGCGCGGCGCGAGGAGGGGCTGGGGCCCATCGCGCTCGCAGCGAGGAGGAGCTCCAGCGCTGCCCGGCCGCCCGCGTCAGGGCCTGACGCGGCCGCGCCTGCAAACGGCCGCTACAGCAGCGCCGGCGCCGGCGCCGCGGCCGGACCTGCACCGGGGCCGACGCCGGGGCCGGCGCCAGCGACCGGCAGCGGCGGTGCGCGGCTGCGAGCGAGCATGTCCGGGGTGCCGGTCGGCGGTCTACCCGGAGCCGACTCGGCCGCCCAGGCGGCGCTGGCCACGACGTGTGCGACGCCAATCGCGGCGGCGGCCGGCGGCTGCGGCTCCTCGAGCACGGCGGCGGCAACGGCAACCCGCGGCGGCGCCTCGCCCATGGACTGCACGCCGGCGGCGCCAGCGACGGCGCCGCCGGCTAGTGCCAACGCCGCGTCAGCGCCCATCGCCATCACGACAACGGCGCCGCCGGGGCCCGGCGACCGCTGCGGCGGCGGCGGCAAGGCCAGCATCCCCATCTCCGCCTCCGTCGGCGCGACGCCGTTCATGGCCCAGGCCGTCAACCACACGCCCTGCTCCACCGCCGCCGTCGCTGCCGTCACCGCCGCCGCCAACACCCGCGGCGCCGCCGGTAGCCCGGGTGGCGGCGCCGCGGCGCGAAGCCGCGCGATGGCCAACCGGGCGCGCCGCGCCGGCGGCGCCGCCGCGCCGTCAGCCGGCCGAGGGTCGGGGTCTCTGCCGTCAGCCTCCCTGCTGGGGAGCACCTGTGCGCGCTCCGGCTCCCACCTGGGCAAGAGCGCAACGTTGCTGCAGCAGGAGCTCGCCACCGCTGCTGGCGGCGGCGACGGCGGCGCTTCCGCCGCCGGCCCCCGTGCCGCCGCCGCCGTGGACGGCTACGCCAGCGCGGGCAGCGGCCTGGCGGGCCGCCGGCCCAGCCACGCGACCCGCCGTTCCTTTGCCGACCTCACCGAGCTGGCGTCCGTGGCCGAGTGCGCGCCGCTGGAGCTTCTGGAAACGCCGCCCGACGTGAAGCGCCGGCGTGGCGCCTGGCAGCTGCTCCCGGGAGACTCAGTCTCGGCCAGCCTGGCGAGCAGCCTCGCCGCGGCGGAGGGCTCCCTGAGCTCGCTGCCAGAGGCGGAGCCGGTGCTCGCGCTGTCGGCGGCGCGCGGCGGCGCGTTGCGGCGCGCGCGGCGCAACAGCAGCGGTGGCGCATCGCCGGTGCGGTGGCAGGGGGGCGGCGCGGCGGCGGCCGGAGGCGCGGCCGGGGCGGCGGCCGGCGGCGGGCGGCCGGGGTCGTGTGCGGTGAGCGCGCCGCAGCCGATTGCGGGCCGGCCGCGGGCGGCTGGTGCCGGGGGCCGGCGCAGCATGGGTCTGGCTGCGAGCATCGCGAGCGACGTCAACACGGCTTCGGTGTCGTCGGACGTGGTGTTGCACGACGACGTAGCATGAGCGGCCGCGAGCGGCGCCACGTTGCTACGTCGGGCGTTGGCCGTGAATGTGTGTTACTGTGGCATGGGATTCACACCATGCATCTGGGCTCGTACCCGGGCTCCTGGTGTCGTGTGGGAGCGTTGATGGGTGTGTGTGTTACGTTGCGAGCGGGGGGAAGGACGAAGGAGGTCAGCGAAGCGCATCTGCGGGGCCGGGCGGCTGGGGCGCCGGTGCATGGCGGCCAGCGGGTCCATCGTGCGCGCCCTGCAGCTGGCGCTCCGTGTGGGAGAGGGTGCAGTGGCGTGTGGCATGCCCATCGATGTCCGCACACTGCACGGACGGAGGGTGGGCCGTCCGCGACTGCCAGCTAGTGGCACTGAACTGGCAATGAACCGCCACCTGAGCGTTGCGCCACTGCAGCTGCCATTCGTGGCCACCCATAGGCGTATGGCATGGTCCGCATAACTGCACGGCGGGGGGGTGGGGGCCGTTGGCGCGCATCTTGCGTTCCCATGCGTGTGCACGTGTGCGCTGTGTGCTGTTGCTCAGTGGAGCGCACTAGTCTTGGTTGGAGCTGCCGGTCTGCCCCGCAGCTAGGTGATGTCGCTGCGCCGCTGGCGTCGCCGCCTGTCGCTGGCGACTATTCTATTGCGCTAATGGCCCGCGGCGTGTCGTGCGGAGCTGCGCCACTGCTGGGCCCATTGCCGTATTCTTACATTGCCAGTCGGTTCTGCACGGTCCGTGCATGCCGTCTTGCAATGACCGAGTGTCGTGTTGTGGCTTTCGTGCAGTGAAGTGCCGTATGGATGCATCGAGCGGAGAGACCGCTGTGTTGCTGCTGAGCGGCAACCATGGACGGTAGCCGTGTTCGCGGCGCGCCCCGAACCCAGGAACGCTCGCGGCCATCGGATTAGGGAAAGTGCCGTCACCCGGAACGTTGGGGACGTCATCAAATTACAATCTATGGCTACATGCTGAAAGATCCTGCTCACGCCAGACGCAATGCGCAATGCACCTTACTAAAGAAGCACGTGCTGGTCAACTCAGCCCCCTTGGGCTCTGGCGCTTGCTCACATGCACACGAAGGCTTAATGAAGTGACGGTGCAGCTTCCGGTGGCAGCAGTACCTGGTGGGCCAGGCGGCCTCCTGCGGCCGGCCGCCTGCCTCACCAGCCATGCAGGTATCGCGCTGGCCACCGTCCAACAAACCCCGGCAGCCACAGCTATCGCGTTGATCCGTGCAGGGTGAGCGCCAAGCTCGTCTCATTCGTGTTTCTAAGAACGCACACGTGTTAAGAAGGACGCGCACAAACTTATCGCGGCACAGCGGACTAGCTCGTCGACAGCCCGAATGGGCGTGGGAAGCAAGGTTTGCCCAGGACCGCAGGCACCAGCACCAAAACACACAAACCTGTCCCAGCTGCGCATGGGTGCATGGCTCGCCCCCAAAAGAGGCCACCCAGACCATAAGCACACCGTCGGTCATTATGCGGTTGTAGCTGAGACTCATTGAGGCGTCTCGGGCACACAAACCGGCAACGCTTCTGCAGCATTGCGCGTAGCAGCCGTTCCCCACGAGCAGCGAAAGGGGCCCTGGGAATTAGGATCGGAACGACGACGACGTGTCACACGGAGAACGGGCGTCCAGGGCCTAGCCGCCGTCCATCCTCGAAACACCGCACGCCAAGGTCTTGGAGAGGAAAGCCACGGTCCGGTGCCACCAGACGCTGCGGCCTACTATGCGAACCGACCACAACCGACCACAACAGCCCGAGTCTCCTGGGCGGCGCGCCACCACCGCCGCCCTGATAGCTGCGCTTCTCCGTTCGAGAACATCACGTATAGAAGGCGCCCGAGGACTTGTCGCCGGCTACACTTGGCCGTCATGGCCGATGTCCAGAGCACGGCCGGGCTCGCTGTGCAGCACCGAGCACTGCTCCGCCTCTCATCAGAAGCACTTGCAGCAGTGGCATGCGGTCACGCTAGCCGGGGGACCTGGCGTCGACGCTAGCCGGGCCGTCTCCCCGTTTCGCGTCAGACGTCCGGCGTCCAGAATGCGGCGAGGCACAGATGCGCCATCCGCACACCGCACACATCACAGCGACCCCGAAGCTCGACCACTGCGCCACCCGGACACGTCACACGTGACGCATGCGGCGCGCCTAGTGTTAACAAGGTAACACCAAAAGCGCAACCACAGCGCCGCTTCACCCGAACTAGAAGCAAGGCAATAGCAGTGGCGCACAACTGGTACCTTCCTCTGTGCGGTGCTCTCCGTAGCCACGTCCTCCCTTACCAGGGAAGTTACCATGCCCTCCCAATCCTACCCATGTCGCCTCCGTTCTCGCCCTACCGTATCAATACTTCGGACTGCCGCGGACTCCCTGCCGCCATATAGTTGTAGTTCCGGCCCGCCCGAAAAGCTGCGGGGCTTCTCTGACTGCGTCCGGCAATGCTGATACTCGAAGACCACGACCCAGCTGCAACTTCATTATTACCCAAACACCTCGTCGTCCGTGCCGTCTCTAGACCCGTATCCCACAACGGAAGCGCTGCCGCGCCCCATGCCTCACCAGCTTACCACCGGCCCAGCATCGAGCCAGCCACCTCGGGCGCCCGCGAGCGCGCCGGCTTGTGCTCGGACGCGGCCTCCGGCTGCCGCGCGCCCTCGCACTCCTGCTGCCCGTAGCGGACAACGGGCATCGCCGAGCCCGCAGCCGGGCCGGAGGGCAGCATGGCGCGGAAGGCCTCGACGCTGGTGCGGAGCGTGGGGCCCACGCGCCTGCAGGCGACACATGGGGGCAGGCACCACCATCGCCGGTCAGACCTGCCGTCGCAGCGCAGGGCCCCGGGCAGGCAAGCAGGGAGCGCGCCTGCGTAAGGATCCGTCCCCCGGTCAGAATCTGCTCCCCACCTGCAGTCCTTGACCTTGACCTCCTCCAGCCGGGGCAGGCTGGCGGCCAGGTGCGCCACGCCGTGCTCCGTCACGCCGTCGCCTGCGGGCACCCAAGCGGGCAGGTTGATCAGCCGTTGCCGCGACACACATGCCCCTACCAGGCACCCGCCGAACCCCCACTACACGTCCCCCATCGCTAGCCAAGGCCCCCTGCGGCACCGCAAGAGCACAGCCCCCCGCATCCCCCGCCCCCTGCCGCAACGCACCCAACGCGTACAGCTTGAGCCGCTGCAGCTGGCTGACGGCCGCCAGCGCGCCCAGGCCCGCGTCCGAGACCAGCCCCAGCGCGCGCAGCTTAAGCTCGCGCAGCGCCGGCAGCGCCGCCAGCGCGGCCGCCAGATCCGCCAGATGCGCGTCCCCAAGGCCGGGCAGGTCCTTGATGCGCAGGATGTTGAGCGAGGCAAGGCCCGTGGCCACCTCGGAATGGAACCCCAGCAGGCTGGCGCCAGCCGGGCCGAACGTTGGCGGCGGCGCGCCGGGCGGCGGGTAAAGCACGGGCACGGCGGCGTGCGAGACGATGAGCTTGCACAGGCTGGGCTGGCAGGCCGTGAGCGCGCGCAGGTTGGTGTGGCTGGCGCAGGCCGAGAGCTTGAGGTGGCGCAGCTGTGGCTGCGGCAGCAGCAGCGCCAGCGGCGGCGGCGAGATGCCAAGGCTGCTGGGGCCGTACAGCCGCAGCGTGTCCAGGCGGCGCAGCACCTGCAGCGGCGCCGCCGGCGCGGGGTCCGCCGGCGACGCGGAGCCGGCGGGTGCCGACGTCACCGCCTCCGTGGCACCGGCGGAACGATGCTCGCGCTGCTGCGCGGGCGGCGGCGGCGGCGCGTGCGTGGCGGTCGAGTAGCTGCCGGTCTGCGCCGCGCTGCGGGTGCAGTTCTGCGGCCGCGAGGTCACCTCGTTGCCGTTCACCGACGCGCTGCCGGTTGTGGTCTCCGAGTCGGTCTCGTCGCCTGCGACCGAGCGAGCGGGCGTGCACGAATTCAAATGCGATATCATTTCGCCACGCTACAGGCTGAAGGTCTCCACGCAACAGTAACCCCTGGCCGTCAAATGATTCCGGGGCCAGCATCGCCGCGCTGCTCACCCGGGCCGGTCGACAGCTCCATGTCCTCCACGTCAGCGTCCAAGTCGTCCGCGCCCAGCGGCGAGTCGGCGCCGTCGGCCGCCAGCGAGTCTAGTCCCGCCATGGCCAGATAGCGCAGCGCCGGCAGCTGTGAGGGATGGACCGCGCGGCCCGGGCATGTGGGCATGTGGGTCAGATCACGGCAGGCGTGGGGTGCTGGGTGACGAGGCGAGGAGGCACGGCGGCGCACCTGCGCCAGCAGCCGCAGCAGATCCCCATCCAGCTGCAGCTCCTCCCCAAACAGCTCCAGCTGCTCCAGGCGGCGCAGCTGGGTGACGCGGGCGAGGCCTGCGTATGCATGGGACGTAGAGCTAGCGTAAGGCGCGGCGGAAACGGCAGGACGCAGGGGCGGACTGCAAATGCTTCACGTTATCAGCACAGCATTGCAGTGATAATAGTGTGCCTGCCTACCCTTGTTGGTGGGGCAGCTCTCCTCGGAGGCGTCCTCGTCCTGGATGGCCAGCCGGCGCAGCGAGGACATGCCGGTGATGGTGCGCAGCATGTCGTCGTTGACGCAGCACTCCAGCAGGCGCAGGTCCTGCAGCTGCCTCTGGTGCTTGGCCAGAGAGATCATGATGCGCTCGCCGGCGCCCGACTCGCCCCAGTAGGCGTACTGGAAGACAAGCTTGGTGAGGTGCGGCAGGCGGGGGAGCGACATAGCCATGTCCGCGGTCGTGTCGCGGATGTAAGAGAGCTTGAGGGAGCGCAGCTGCGTCAGGCTGGAGAGCATGAGGGTAAGGAGAGGCCGACGCAGTGGCTGCGCTGACGAGTTGGTGGAGAGGCAAAGCTCCCGCAGGGGCGCGAGGCGGGCCAGAGCAGCGGCCTCCGTGTCAAGCAGCGCCGTCTTGTCGACCGACACGGCCCGCACTGCCGAACCGGCACAGACCGCGGCCAGCAGAACCTCCGTGAAGTCGAAAGACTGTGGCGGCACGCGCGAGCCGCTGTTGTAGCCATACTGCTGATAGCGCGACTCGCGCCCGTAGGCGCTGAGCGAAGAGCCCTGCTGCGCCTGCTGCATCTGCTGGTGCAGCTGATGCGCAGCCGTTCTGTTCTCTGTGAATGCCAGGTTGGCAAGCTGCGCGCCCTGGTCAGACGGGGCGGTGAGCAGGAACATGGTGGCAGCCTTCACCTCCTGCGGGCTGCTGAATGTGAAGTCCATCGTGCTCGCCCGTGGGAAGCGTTTCAAGAGTTGCGAGGATGCCAGCATGGAGTACAGCGCCGGCGAAGCCAGAGTCACGCGGCTGGACGCGGCGTTTGTCACATATCTCAGCGGGCCGGCGACGCCACGCAGCGCAGCTCTGTCTGCTGGTGGCAAATAAGGAAGAGCCACCTCAAATGCCTCAACAAGGCGCTCTCGCGGATACGCCATTATGGAGCGGAGAATGCCGCCCTGCAGAAACTGCCTCCTACAACAACACAGAGACGACTGCAAGCACAAGTAGGCCGCGTTGCCGTCGACTGTGTGACCTCGTCACTGTGATAGCTGAACTCGAGCCTTTTGCGGTCCGACGCTTGTGTGTGTAAGTAGCTATATGGTTTGCATTGTACTTGAATGTGACTTGCTGCAATGAAGGTGAGAGCGGCTGCCCAAGTGCGACATATGGTGTTCGCAGACACAGCGCCAAGCCCGCCCGACACACGAGCTCTACAGGGCGGAGCAAGTTCTTTGCGTGCGTGCTTTGTATGCGCGCTGATCGTAGCAGAATCTGTGTGCTGTCCATATGCAGAGGAATGTTAGGTGCTCAACCCCAACACACACACGCCCCCGCAACCGACCCCCTTCCCCGTTTCCCCCCGCGTTCACGCACGGTGCTGTGGACCCTGTTGACCTATACGTTGCTGTCCTATTGCGCAGGATCGCACATAAAAGAAGCCCGCGTTGGGAGGCTATGTAAGTGCTCAAGCACAACTGGCCGCACGGGTTGGGCTGGGACCAGGGCAGAGGCTGCACTGGCCGGGACACTGGCAACGACTGGCAGCAGTAGTGTGCACAGTGACGTCGATTGCGCGTGACTGGTCCTGTAAATACCATATGTGTTGCACTTCAGCAACGCCTTCAACCCGTGCGCATGCCCGCACGTCAACCAAAGCCGCCCCCGCCACAACCCTCGCGGGGCAATTTACTAGTGAACCAGCATATGTGTTATTGAAGGGCAGTAGGGCACCTGCGACAACGCGGGGCTGCACGAGGAACGTCAGGTTGTAGCTCGACCGACGGCTGGCTTCGTTTCAGCACAATCAAGACGTCTAAGAGAAGGGGCCTCAGTGTCTGCAGAGGTAATTCTTGGATGCTAGGAGCATCCGCGGTGTGGCAGTGGTGCTGCCGCACCTTGCTCAACCAGGCTCAACCAAATCCGGTCCTCATCCAGCCCGAGTCACTGCCTCCGCATCCAACTGTGGCACAGTGGTTATCCTTGCACTCAGCTGCGACCCTAGCGGCTACGCCAAACGACCTCGGACCCCTACCAAAAATATGAGAAATGCGAAGAAAGGCAGCACGGTACACTCCACGTAACCTAGCGCTGCGCATGCTCGCTAGACCAATCCAGCCTACATGAGCACCGGGAGGAACAGTGGGGTTGACCCCGCCCCACGCGTCTCCACCGGCGTGAGGCCACCAGCACCCACCCTGCGTATTCGAGCTGCTAGTGTCCTGCCGGGATTTTGGTTGGCACATCGGCAGCACCACACCAGGACACCGCCAGCTCGGCTAAGCAAACACTCGCAACTCTCGCCAGACAGTCTGAGATCGTGGCTCCATGCCGAGGGCTGCGCACCTCAGCTCGCCGTCCACAACCGAAAGTACCGGGTTGCCAGCGCCGACGTTGTCCCAGCCCCTCAGCGGCAGTCCCAGCTCCGCGAAGCCGACCAGGCGCTGCCAAACCTGTCCCAGCTGCGCATGGGTGCATGGCTCGCCCCCAAAAGAGGCCACCCAGACCAGACCACACTGTCAGTCATTATGCGGCTGTAATTGGGACTATTTGAGGGGTCTCGGGCACACTAACCCCACGGGCCGGAATACTAGCGGAGCTGTACAGCTGTACCAATCCTACGGAGCCAATCCCAATCCTTTGGGGTGAGTTTCTGCAGGGGCAATCCTCCGTCGAGGAGCCAAACGTCCTCGACGGCGCGGGCTTTCGCCACATCCAAGGGTGTGGGCGGCTGCGGCCTAGCCCACTTGCCCACGCTCGCGGCAGTGATCGGCTCTGGCACGCTGGCGACGATCTGCGCCACCACTGTTTTGGGGGGCGAGCCATGCACCCATGCGCAGCTGGGACAGGTTTTGTACTTTGGAACCAGCGTGGAAGTAATTGAATCGCCATCACTGCTTGCGGCATTCACGAAGTGTGTGCGTGTGGGCTGCAGGCCAGGAGGCTCCTGCTCCGTGCCACCCACGCCCACACACCTCAACGGGCACGCCGCGCCGAATGTTCCACAGCCGCCGAAGCATGTTTGACACGCACGAGGCATGCGCCTCAGCTCCCACCGGCTCTGCGGCCGCGCCACCTCGCGCCTTCCGCTCGTTGGCCGCGTCCAATTGCGCGCGAGTAGCGGCCACCTGCCGCCGGACCGCAGTATGAGCCGTGTGGCTGCTGCAACTGTGAGGCGCCGGAGCAGGATGGTGTGGGTTAGGCTCAGCTGCAAGCCCATCCACAATCTTATCCCATTCATTCTTATTCCCCACAAAACCCGCGATGCGAGCCGTGCGCGCCGCACGCACTCCAGCCGCACACCCGCCGCTGCGAGCAGCAACCGTGCCACGGCTCGGTCCCCGCCGCCCCGGTCCAGCACGGATCTCGTCACGACGCGCCACTCGGGAGAAATGTCCGCTGCGAGGCCGATGAGGGCGCTGATAGTGGTGCCACTGCGGAAGCTGCCCGCATCAGCCGTCGGCGCAAGCTGGGCCGCGACCCATGCTTCCTACAATGCCCCGCTGGCGGGCGCTGCTGCGCCCGCCTGCGCTGCCCACATTGCGTCGCTAACAGTGCGCCGCGCCGCGCAGTCCGGCAGGCGAACTTCTCGGCGGTCCGGCCCCGGCCGAGGGGCCAGCGGCTGCTGCTGCTGCTGCTGCTGCTGCTGCTGCTGCTGCTGCTGCTGCTGCTTGTTTCCCTCCGGCACATAGTAAGGGTCCGCCGCATCGCCCACCACGGCTGCGGCCAATGCGGCGGACGCCTCCTGCTGTGGAGCCTTAGGCAGCAGAAACGCCAACACGTCCTCCACAGGCGGCACGTAATCCAGGGCGGCCATCAGGCGTGGCATCTCTGAGGGCATGAGCTGGCCGTGCGCGTCCCCTGCAAGCGCCGCTGTTGTCAGCACGTTGGCGGTGCTAAGGCTGAGGTGAAGAAGCGTGAGACAGAGAGCCAAGAACCCAGGCCCATGGGTGCGGCTGCTACTGTTCCGACTCGTCAGCTGCCGCTAGCGTGCCGTAGCAGGCCAGGCCTCCTGGGCCGTGTCCGGGCGAAGGAGCCACGGTCGTGTTTCGGACGAGTCTGGCAAGTGCGGTGGCCGTAGAAGACGGTAGCCCTGAGCTGATCTGCGGCGGGACCCAGACGACGGACGGGGTTTGGGGCTTCGCCCCAGTTCCCATCCCGGGTGGGGACATCCTGTTACCAGCAGATTGGAGCCGATAGCCGGGGACGGAGCAAAGAGGGACTCAGCGCGCCGGAGGGACGACGAGCCGTGGCTTCGCCCCTGCAATCAACACACGAGTGTCAGGCGGCCGACCGAGGAGCCGAAGATGAGCCGGCTTGTGACATTTTGTAACGTGTCGCGGGCTTCCAGACGAAGACTTTGACGCCACAGTTCCAGGCTCGCTCCTCGCGGGTTGCGGGCTGCGCCCACGGTGGCTGCTGCCTCACGGCTCACACGCCAGGGGCGTCGGCTGTGACATTGTAGCTTGCTGTGTAGGGTTTGTGCAGGCGGACAATGTGGAGGGCCCTTGCCCTCGCCCGCGCCCCCGTCTCGCTGCGCTGCCCGGCGCTTCTGCCATGCGGCACAGGCGCTGTGGGTGATGCAAGGGCGGCCGCCATGAACGGCACGACACACAGCTATCAAATTATAGCCAAGGTGGCACGACACATTGCTTGCAAGGCCCGTTGGCCGGGGTGGCGATGGCGGCGGCGAAGGGCTTGGGCCAAACGACGGCGGCGGCCGCGGCCGCGGCAAGCGCGGCCGCCGGAGTTCTGACGGTGGGTGCCGAGGAGAGCCCTCCGCTGGCAGCGCCGCCGCCCCCACCTCCGGGCCGGTAAAGGGGGCCGGAGGCCGCGGCAAGCGGCCGAGCTCGGTGTCTGGCAGCGCCACGCGGAAGCGTAGCGGTGTTGGGGCTGAGTTGGCAGCGACGGCGGTCCTTGGCTCTTGGCCGCTGCCTGGCTGGCTTCTTGTTTGAAAAGGGATTAGGGTTTCATTTTCAGATGGCTGGCGGCGCGGCGGCTGTTGCGATGGCGGCCGTACGCGTGTGCTAGCGCGAGGCTGGTGGCCAGCCCTTTTTATTACGCAAGCGTACCCCGGCCATGTCCTGGCGAAGGGACCAGGGTCACGTCCCAGACAGGCGCCGGCACTATGACGTATGGCGAGAGTTGATAGGGCGGTGGGCGCCAGCGAGAAACGGCGCAAACAGATTATTCCCGGTTGCCGGGGGCGGCCGGCAGAACCTGACGAAGAACTGGGTGGGAGCTTCGCCCCTTTTCCCATTCACGAGCGTGGCCACATAGCGGGACCCTGGGGGTGGGGAGCGCTTACGTGCCCGAACCTTCCCCAGCAGTAAACCCCACGTGGCGTTGCCCAGCGGCAGGAGGCATCCCCTTCTGACCAAGAGAGCCTCCCATGCGCCAAAAAACGAAACACGCGAAGGAAGGCAGCACGATATCCGGCACCAGAGTGCCAAGACCACCGGCCCCTTGAGTACTGTGCTACCCCTGCGTAGTCCTCTTGTGCGCCGCCAGGGCGTCAGCGCTTGCCTGGTGCGGCTCGCAGGGCGTTGTCACTGGGGCGCGTGGGGGGCGGCGTCGAGGGGCGTGGGCAATGCCGTCTGCTCCATGCGCACTCTGACCACCAGGGGCAAGGGAGCGACCTAGGGCCGCCTGACCATGCACGCGTCCCTGCGCGTCCCCCAAGGGGAGACTCACGGGGAGACTCCCCTGAGTTCCCCCCTGACCCTGCACGACCGCTTACGAACGCTGGTAAGCCCCCGTTGCCCGCGTCGCCTGGTTGGCTGCCCCTGCGTCCGTTAGAGGATGAAGCAGCACGGCAGACAAGCTGTCCCGTCAATCATTTGCCCGCTGCCCGTCGGTGCTCTAGGTCGTACAGCGTCCCGATGTCAGTCGGGGCAGGCAGCCTCGACCGCACGACTGTCCATTTCCTACACACTACAGTACACGTACTATCGCGATGTCTAATGCAACAATAGCACAATGACATTTTAGCGCTTGCGCAGAATGGTGCCTCGCGCTGCTGTCTTGGGGGCGCTGCTGGCGCTGTTAGGGCCTGTTTCTCAGCTGGCTTGGGCACTAGCGCCTAAAGACGTTAGCTGCCAGAGCCTCACACCAAAGTTCAGCTTGGAGCTGCCTCCGAACACGACGACTTGGTGCACGCTCGAGGCCCTGGGCATATGCCAAGGCCGCGTGCTTCAAGGAGATGTCCTCTTGACGGGTTCAGCTGCGGAGCACGTCGCGGACCTTTCCAGTGGGATTCCGCTGCTAACCTTGGCTCCCGGTGAGGCCACACCGCAGCCGCGCCCATGGTCTATGCAGCATGGAGTGCAAGGGCCGTTTGCTGAGCGCTCCGTGTGCCCTTCAGGAACCTCTGCGACAGCATCTTGCTTCGTGGCTCAGGGCCTTTCAAGCCTGGAGCCTATTGCCCTGGAAACCCTGCTAAAATTGCCTATCTTTGGCACTGCTGCGGGGGGTTCGCTGGGGCACGTCACCGTGCGGGACGTGGAGGTGCAAATTGGCTGCGACAACCTGCTTAGATGGCAGCAGCTACTGTGTGGCGTACGCCTGCCAGGCCTCACAAAGGTAGGCTTGGCGGCAGCAGCGGTCCGTCCTGCGCGAGCCGAGCCGAGCCGAGCTCTTCTGTCTGCAGGTGCAAGGCAGCGTCGTGGATATTGTTCAGTGGAACACGTCGCGTGCTCTCCTTGAGCATGTCACGCTGACGTGCGACCCGGGAGACGCTGACTTTGTTCCAGCTTGCTCCATGGAGAACGTGGACGTTGTTGACGACATCCTGAGGGCAGCGCATGCGCTGCAGAACCCGGAGATGCCCCTTGTATTGCAGCTCAGAGGGCCGCTTGACTTCGGCAGCTCAGAATGGCCCGAGGAGGGCCTGCGCATCACGGCGAACGTTACGCTCAGCGCTACTCTGGACAGCACAGTTGTGATCAGCTTTGGGCTGCGGACGGTGCTCTTTGAGGTGGACTCGCGGTCGTCAGCGACGGCGTTCCTGTCCTTCCGTGGCTGCGTCCTGCTCGACTTGCCCCTCAGTTACCTGCCGCTGGACCACCCGCGGCGGGCGTTTGGCATCCTGTCGACGGGCATGTGGCCTGTGTACAGGTACGTCCGCCAGGCTGAGACGGCTACACGACAAGGGGTCAGTCCATGCCACGGGGCTAAGCTGGCGTTGCCGTCTGCACAGGGAGCAAGTGGCGATGGGCCTCTACAACTGCACACTCATCTTAACAAAGGAGGAGTTCCGCTTCTGGTCTTTCGTAAGTGCCACGGGACAAGCGACCGCCCGCCTGCCAGTATGGCGCCCGTGCTGAACACGACGTCCTCCCACACAACAGTGGCTGTCGATCCTCATCTCGCCCATACCAAGCGTTCGCGGAATGGCAAATTGGACCTACGCCACCGAAGTAACGGTAAGTGCCAGGGGGGGCAACTTGCTGCCGCCGAGCTTGCTGCCGCCGTCGGCTGCCGGCCAGGCTACCAGCGCCGGGCATGCAAGGCAACCTATCCTGCCCAATCCCCACAGCTGCTGCCCTCGGGCTCCGACTACATCATGCTAGCGACCTACTATGGTCGCTACACGACGCTCGTGGACGTGCGCTACGAGATATCCAGCGGCAAATACAAAACGCAGCAGCGCAACAATATCCTGCAGATCACCGGTGACACGCAGGTGCCACCGACGGCGGTCTACCAGGTCCGTGACGCCGATGACCTGAGCCTCGTGCTCGCCACGGCGAAATCCAACACCACAGCCCAGTACGGCCAGTACGTCATCCTGACAGCCAACATCACCATGGCCAACGCCACCGCCTGGCCAGAGGAAGGCGCGCTTATCCGCTACCCCACCACAATCACGACCTGGCCGGGCACGTACGCCATCTTTGATCTGCAGCTCCTTGAGGACGCCTTCCAGGTGACCGCCCCCGTGTCACTGAAGAACACGGTGCTGCAGAACTTGGCACCCGGCCCTGCCGACGAACCGGCCAGGTCGCTAGGATCCGGCCTGTGGGCCTTCAACGTCAGCAACTGGTGAGCCGCGATCGGGCCCTGCGATCCATTCTTGCATGGCGCATGCATGGGGGGCGCGAAGCGGCGTCTGCAGCGCGTGCCGTCGCTGACCCACATCTGGCATGCAACTGGGCGGCGTCGCTCTCGGCCGCCGGCTTCATGCGCAGGCGCACAAGTGACCAGCAGCGACTGTCGGTGGAGAATGCGGCGCTGGTGGTTTCCCAAGCCGAGGTCGAATACTACCTGGACGCTACCGTGGGCTGGACCGGCCGGAGCACAGACACCTGGGTCACGTCGTTTAAGGTGCGCGCCGGCACCCCGCCGATCTGTGCCCGTCGGCTTGCACAGCCAAGAATGTCGAGCGTAAACAACAGCAGGCTGGTGGGCCGAGCTGGCGCTTGCTGCTGAGCAGGCGGGACGATCTGAGGTACCTTTCGCGGGCCCGCAGGTCGAGTCGTACGACCGGATCAATCGCACGTGGATCCAGTTCGCGAACCTGGCGACTCTGCGCATCACGGGACAGAACATCAACATCACGTCCTCTGTACCGAGCGCTTTCGACATGCTCCCGATCACCCTACCGCCAGCGCCGGGTGCGAAACGCACGCACGCGCTCCGCTATTTTGCCTGTGCCACCGCGTGCCGATGCGCACCGGCAGCCCATGGCCCAACATGCATCGACGAGGGCCCCACCACCGCTTATCCAAACTCTTTCGATCACTTATCCCAACCTTTCCCCATAATCGTACAATGTCGCCAGGCTCTGCGGTTGAGGAGCAGGACTCCGGTGGGACGGACCGGACCGAGGTTCTGCTCTTCGCGCTGCTCGCCATCACGCTGCCAACGGCGCTGTGCGCCGCGCTGGTGACGTTCATCGTTCTCAAGCGGCGCCGGCTGCGGCAAATGTGCACGCACGCGGAGGAGCGCGGGGAGAAGGACCTAGGCGAGCTGCCTGAGGGTGACAGCGAAGGCGCGGCGTCGCCTAGCGCGGTTGGCGGTCACGTGTCAGATGATGAGCGGACTGGTGGCAAGCGGCAGCGACGGCAGGTGTGATCCTCATGCGGGCCACACACGCTCCTTTTCATGCGGTTATGACCGCGGTGCTGCTTGTACATGCTAGCCCAGCAGAGTCTCACGGTTTTTGCCGTAACCTGCCGCCGGTCACTCACCATGCCTGCTACACCGCGCAATGGCGCCCCTTCGCCGCCTTGCAGGAATCCTCATGCTGCCTGCCCATTCCGCTGCCTCTGCGGAAATCGAAGTACGTCAACCCGCTGTTCGCGGATCCCAACGGCGCAGCGCCGGACGTTGTGCTCACGGCTGTGCTAGGCACCACCGGGCGCGGCCGGGCCACTGGGACAGCAGGCGGCTCCGCGTCGCCCAGCAGCACGTTCCCGGCGGTCCTGGAGAGCTCCTCCGCGGGCCCTGAGTGGAGTATTACCACCAACCCCCTCTCGGAGCTGGTTCCGGAGGGCGCCGCGGAGGTGCCGGCGGAGGAGGAGCAGCAGCAGCTTGTGGCCGGCGCCGATGGGTGGCCGGCGGGCCCTGCTGTTGCATCGCCGGCCATGCTGCTGCTTGAGGAAGCGGCGGGGTCGCCGAGCGGCGACGGCATCATGCGTTCCCGCACGGCCCGCAGCATGGGCCTGGGTGGCAGCCGGCCGTCGTCCTCACGGGGCGGCTCCCCATCATCCTTGCTGTCTGGCGCGCAGCTGGTCTTGGGCTCTGGCACCCAAAGGCAGCTTGTTTCTGGCAGCGGTTCGCGGTTAGGCTTGGTACCGCCGCCGCTCTACTCGGTTGGCGAGCCGTCGTCCTCCGCGTCGGCGATCAGCCGGGTCCGCTTGCCTGCGGGACCGCATGGCGGCGCCCAGACTGGCTCTGCGGGGCCGTCAGCTGCAGCGGCAGTGCTGGAGGATGCGGAGGAGCGCGCGGCGTTGGTGGAGCGGCATGCCAGCGGCGCCAGCGCCTCGGGCTCTGGTGGTGGGGCGGCAGCTGGCCCCAATTCGGGGCATGGGCTCAGCCCACGGCTGGTCGAGATGCAGCGGTTGGAGCGGTTGCGGCGGGAGATTGGCGACCGCCACCTTGAGGTGCACCACAGCCTCGGCTGGGGCGGCTGTGGAGTCGTCTACAAGGGTGCGCACCGGGCGACGGGTTGCGTCAGGTGGCGGCCGTGTTGTGCCGCTGGGTCGAGTCCCCAGAGCCCGGGCCCACGGAGCGGCGGACGCATTGCGCTCTGCGGCAGGGTGTTCTCCAGCGCGCAGTTCCCTGGTTACTTCTCTCTGACCGTTGCTTCTATTCTGCGCCGTCGCAGGCACGTGGAAGGGCCTGCCCGTGGCGGTCAAAACGGTACTCGTGCAGGGGGATAGCCGCCAGAGCCAGCAGTTCCTCACAGAGGCCGCCATCTCGGCAAGGTGCGGCGGCTGCGGCGGGGCCGCGCTGGCTGCTGAGGTCGCGAGCTCTACGCAGTCTTGATGCGTTTAGCCTTGGTCACCGGCCTGGGCCAGCCCGGCTCCCACCCACATGCCTGCCCTTGCTCTCTGCGCTTATGCGCTTGCCGAAGCTGGGCTGTGAAACCCCTGCCCCCTGCCTTCATCGTCCCCGCAGCCTGCAGCACCCCAACATCGTCACAACCTACCTTTACGAGCTGCGCCCCCTGGACGAGGTCGACCCGGGGCTGGGCAGCGTGGAGATCCACGTGCAGCAGCTTGAGGACATCACCGGCAGCAGCGCCGGCGGCGCGGGCGGCAGCGCCGCGGGCCGGCTAGGGCCGCGCATGGCATGCTGGAAGCTGTACATCGTGCAGGAGTTCTGCGAGCTGGTGCGCAGGGTTTGGCTTTTACAAGGACCCCTATGTGCATGTCACACTATCAACTGCTCAGATATATAATTGATTCGGAAGCGCACTGTTGCTAGCTCGTGGGTCGAGCGGGAAGGGCTTGGGCCGGCTGCTGGGCTATCGTTATGCTCGAGCCCTCACCCCTCCGCCGCGCAGGGAACGCTCAAGGCGGCCATCGACCAGGGGTTCTTCAAGGGCACACGGGCAGGCATGCCCAACATGGTAAGGCGCGGCGCTGCGGCCAAGCCAACCTGGGGCCGGCCTTTCTTAGGGATGCAGGCCTGACGCACGACAGGGGCAGACCGGGTTTCGGAACCTGACGTACGTCGTGGGCAATGTGTGCCGGATCGTGGCTGTTACCAGCACTGTCCCTCCCCTTGGACCACCCCTTGTCCCCTGTGCCCCAGCCCTTCATGCTGGGTGTGGCGCTGGACGTTGCCATCGGCCTGGTGCACGTGCACGGCAAGGGCGTGGTGCACGGCGACGTGACAGTCAGCAACGTGCTGCTGCAGGCGGCCGCGGGGCGGGCCGAGGGCTGCGTTGCCAAGCTTGCAGGTGGGTCGCGGCGGCCATGGCGCGTGGCAGGCGCTCAGCAGCCTCGCCGCAGCGGGCAGGGCTGGCGCCGGTCGCATCTCGCACGTTGCTGCCTGCACGAGACCCACAGCACCGCAAGCGCGCTGCCTAGCACCTAACGGCAGGGGGTGCGCTAGGCAGGCCCGCTCCAGTGTCTTCTGACACGCGCCCCCGCCCTGCCTGGGCCCCGCACGCGGCACTCGCAGATTTCGGCCTCAGCGCCAAGTTCGAGGCAGGCCAGACCCACTACAGCAACATGTACGGCGGCACGCCGCACTACATCGCGCCCGAGCGCATGCGCGGGCACCTGTGTTGCGCTTCCGACGTGTACTCCCTGGGCGTCTGCCTGTGGGAGCTCTACTGCGGAACGCCGCCGTGGCGCCGCAACGGCACCGCCGGCGCCGGCCGCTACGGCGGCGGCCCGCACAGCAACAGCAGCAGCGGCATGGACAGCGGCGAGCTGCTGCGCGGTGGCTACGGGGCCGATGGCGGTGGCGGCGCCGGGAACGGCGCAGTTTACGGCGCCGGCCCCAGCGGCGACGTGTTTGGTTTCCCGCGCGCCTGCCCGCCCGAGTACGCGAGCCTGGTGCTGGCCTGCCTCTCGCACGACCACGCCAGCAGGCCCTCGGCGGCGGCGGTGGTGGAGGGCCTGCAGCGCCTGCAGAGGCGGTACGCGTGAGTGCTGCGGCGGCGGCGCGAGGTCGTCAGAAGGCATGCGGCAGACTCGGCCGTGCCGGCGACCCACGCCGCGGCGGAGGCTGCGACAGGGCTGCCCTTGGCGCTCGTGCGCCGGTGAGGCCGAGCGCCCGGCGGGGTTTCCGATGAGCGAGGCTGAGCGGCGGAGCGGTGCTGCTTGCGTTGTGGCGCCACCGCGCCTTCAGCCCTCCTTGCTTTGTGTGGGCTTGCAGTGCGAGTGGCGGCGCACACACGAGTTTGCGGTGTGCGCCGGGGCAGAGTTGTGCTCCAACCTCAGCCGCACGGCGCCGGACATTCGTCAGACGCAGAGGGACTGGCTGGGGCTTGTGGACAGGGATTGCTGCGCATTTGTCATTCGGCACTGGCGATTGCGCAGTGCTGTTGCTGACATGCTCTAGGCGTGCGCAATTTCATTAGACTGCTGCAGCGCTGCAGGCGCTGTGAAGGCACGCGCGCGGCCCCTGCCGCTGGCCGTGGCTCGGGGCCGTTGCGGCTGGAGGAGGCAAGGAAGCCTGAGGAGGCAAGCAGGCCGTGGGTGTCCGGGCGCCACAGCGGCTTGTTTGGCCGACATAGTTCCTGTGCTTGGCGCCATGCCTTGATTTTGTTTTGTGCCTGCGGTATCACTTAGTGGATGGCATGCAGGGGGTTTGGATCGACGTTGGATCTTGCGGACTGCGGTCCGGTGTGCTGACTGGCGTCTAGTCGGCGAGGTGTAGCGGTGAAGCGTGGTGGCCGCAGGCGTGTGACCGCTGTGGGCAGGGCCACACGGGGGCTTCGACGCGGTTGGAGAGGAGCTGCACTTGGTACTGCTGTCACTTGGTACTGTGGAAGACTTCTCGTATGCCTGGGCTCTGGCGGAAATCCAGTTTATGCCTTGAATAATGGTCGTGTAAAAATGATATGGCTCACCTCCGTGACCTGCGACTGGCCGGGGCCGTGCGGTGCACACCACCGCTTGGGCCGAGGGGCGGGAAGCATGCGACACTCCGGGTTACAGCTGACAGCGCCAGCATGTGAAGTTGCGCCACTGTTCCGGTCTCTGTACACAACATCACACCTCAGTGTATGCAGGCTCTGTCCTTACTCGCCAGAGGCTTCACGTCTTTCGGTCCTTCGCATGACCAGACTGTCGCGCATGCTGAAACCTTTAAGGCGCACGGCATGACAGCGCAACCAGTAACGCCTAGAAATGAAAGCAGCTACCATGATCTGAACAAAAGCAGGTCGCCACCTCGGCACGAGCCCTCGGCGGCATGCGCGCGGCCGACCCTGCAGAGCTCCCGCTGGAGCTACTCCGCAGAGTTGCCGCAAGATGCGAGCTGCCTGCACTACGGACCTTCCGTCGACTATCCCGGGCGGCGAGGGCCGACGTTGCTGCCGTCGTGACAGGCATCCGGCGCAGCCCAGGCACGCACCTGCTGCCCCACGACCTGGGCACGCGTTTCCCCCTTCTCGCCCGCATCGACCTCAGCGGAGACCCCAACCTGAGCAGCGCAGGTCTGGACCTCTTTCGGGCCCTCGCGTCAGCTGGCAGCACGCTGCAGAGCCTAAACCTGGCCGGCTGCTGGGGCGTGCAAGCAGCCTTCGTGGCCCGGCAGTTGCCGAAGGCCTGCCCTCAACTCCAGGTTCGTGCGCTGGGGGTTTTACAACGGCGAATCGTCTACTGCTAGCCGGTGCTTACCTGACCCTTGCTTACACCCGCCGCGCCCGTGCCGGTGCCGCCGCGGCCCGCAGCACCTAGCTCTTAGCTGCACCTGCGCTGCCGCTGCCGAATCCGAGGCCGCGGTGCTGGCGGCGCTGGCGGCGGCGCCGCTGGCGGCCACGTTGACGTCCTTGGAGCTCCACTGCGGGCCGGCCTTCCAGCCCGAGCTTGAGCACCTCGTGCGATCCGCCGCGACCAGCGGCGCCCACGCTGACGTCGAGCGTGGCGGCGGCGGCAGCGGTCCGGACCTCCCCAGCGGCGCAACATGCTTGGCGGCGCGTCTGCGTACATTGCGCGTCCTGGGCAGCCGCACGCTGACTGACGCCGCTGTGGCGGCTCTGGCAGCGGCGGCGCCGTCGCTGACGGAGCTGCGCCTCGTGGAGCAGGCGGGCCGCCGGGGCAGGCACATCGGCGGCGACGGCCTCGCCGCGCTGGCGGCGCTGCCTGGCCTCCGTGTCCTGCACCTGACGGCGACGGAGCCGGACCCTCGGCGGATGGCGGCGGCGTTGGCGGCGCTGACACAGCTCCACGAGCTCGATCTCGGCCGCTGCGAGCCGGCGCTGGCGGAGGCGCTGGCGCCGCTGGCGGCGCTGCTGGCCAGCGGCGGCCGCCTCCGCCGGCTGGTCCTGCCGGCGTGCTACGCCCAGCGGCACCTATCGCGCGGCGTGGCGGCCGCTCTGAGTGGCGGTGTGGACGGCGCTGTCGAGTCCCTGGCGGCGCTGCGGATCGACACTGGCGGCGGCGGAGCCGCTGATCGCGGCGTGCGCCTAGGGGCACTCTCGCTGCAGGCGTCGTGTGAGCTGCCGACGGAGCTGCTGGCGGCGCTGGCGGCGCTGCGGGGTTTAACGGAGCTCCGCCTCACGTGTGCCGGCGCCGGCGGCGCGGACCAGGGGGCGTCGGTCTGGAGCTTAGGATGCGCGCTCGGCGGCTTGACGTCTCTAACACTAGAGCTGGAGTCCCGTGACAGCGGCGGTCTGCGAGACATGTCTGACGGCGACGGCGGCGACAGTAGCGCCGGCGGCGCCGCTGGCGCGGCAGCGTGGTACGGCGCGGTGCTGTTCTGGCGGCAGCTGCGGCGACTGGTGCTGACAGACGCCGGCGCGCTGACAAACGGTGCCCTGCACGACATGGGTACGGCACTGACTCAGCTGTCGTACCTCAGCATCAGCCGCGCGCCGCCGGCGATGACGGGCGCCGGCCTGGCCGCCTGGCCCGCCAACTGCCACCAGCTGGCGGCGCTGACGCTGTACGACTGCGCGGGTCTCGATGATGCATGCATGCCGTACATAGCCGCCCTGCCGTACCTGACGGCGCTGACGCTGGCGCACCTGCCGGGCATCGGCGCCGCCGGCACGCTGGCGTTGGTGTCCGGCGCCGGCCGGCTGCGGTCGCTGACGCTGGAGCGACTGGCGGGCGTGCCCGGCTCTGCGCTCGCGAGGCTGTGGCGGCTCCCTGTGCTGGAGCACCTCAGCCTCCGCATGTGTGACCTCGGCAACGCAGCGCTGGCGGCCGCGGCCGCTGCCGCCGAGGCACTGGCGGCGGCGGCGGCCGTGGCGGAGGCGCTGGAGGCGGACCCGGCGGCGGCCCGGGACGGCGCAGCCGGGGCGCAGCCGTGGCCGCAGGCGGGCCGGCAGGCGGCCGGCTCGCGGCTGACGTGGCTGGAGCTGCAGGGCTGCCTGGTGTCAACGGCGGGGCTGGGTCACCTCGGGGCGCTGGTGGGTGGCTGGGTGGCTGGGTCCTTACTGCCAGGCTAGGTGGGGGCCGTCGCCAGAGGGACAAGAGGAGCAGAGGACGCGCCCTCTGCCAGACCCCTAGCGTCTGCGGGTGCGCGCCGTGACTCGGCCCCACGGCGCGCGTGTGAACTCCGCGCTGTCCGGGGGTTGCGGTCCCACCTCTCCTGACACGCGCGTACATGAGACCATGAGTTCATCTGTTTTTTTTCATGAGACCTGCACCCTGCCTGCCATTCCGTTCAGGTGCCGGGGCTTACGCACCTAGACCTGTCATCCTGTGCCAGCGTGGGCGAGGGAGCCGTCGAGCTGCTGCTGCACGGCGGCAGCAGACCCGTGGGTCTGCCGCACGCCACCGCCGCCACCACCGCCACGGAAGATAGCGGCAAGGGGTGTGTGGCGGCCGCGGCCGCGGGTGGCGGCGGCGGCGATGCGGCGGGGCGGGGCGGCGGGCCGCTGCTGCCGTGCCTGGCCCACATCGACCTGCGCGGATGCCCGGTGGGAGACGCGGCGCTGGCACGGCTGCGGGGTGGCGGCTATGCGGTCAATGTTGGCGCCGGGGTGTGGCGATGAGAGGTAACGTACCACAGTGCAGGAACGTGGGTGTGTAGCGATGGGGGTGACGCCGGGACGGCTGGGAGTAAGACGGAGCGCAAGGCACTGCGCCGCCTGGAGCTGGACTACCTGCAGGGGGGGAAGGGGAGGCCGTACTAGCGACATAGATGTGCACTGCGCGCCGAACCCGGACGCCAGGGCAGCTTGCACGGATTTGCCAGGGCGGCTTGAACGTGCTGGCAGAAACGCGGGATCCTTGTGAAGACATCAACGGCAGCGCAGGCGTACTCAGTAGCCGACCGGAGTTTAAGAGCGTTATATGAGGGGTTGCTGAGGATGGATCGTGGACGAGAGGCCGCTACGATGGAACAGATAGAACAGATTGCTGCGTCGAAATGATGTGTGAAAGAACGCATGCAACGAGGGTCCCGACGGGAAATTAAGCACCTGAGCGACCGTGAAATCCCCTTAAGTCCCAGCTACAACAGGCGCTAGTATCCTTTTGTGTCTTGAGCATCACGGGGAATCGGCCGAGCGTACGTTGGGGACGTGAGGAACTGAGGATGCACCGGGCGCATGCTGTGGCACGGGATGTATGGGTTGCACGGCAGGCAAAGGTGACCCGGAAAGCAATCAACTGGGCACACTTTCATGTTCAGCTTGGAGCATTCAAGGTATGGACGCGCGAGGAAGGTGTGACACGCGAGAAAGGCGTACCATGCCGGGGGATAGCGGGGCATGGTACGTGCAAGCTGCGCGCCGAGCTGCGCTACATGCCGAACGAGCATTGCGAGCCTTTCGCGTGGTTTGGCGTGTATGTTCGCAAGAGGAGTCGGCGGGTCGGCGAATACAGCGGGTCGGCGAATTGGGGATGGGAGATCGCGATCTTGCCTGCGCCTCATAGTGCTCGCGACTTGCTGTTGGTGTTGCTCTGCACTTACCGCATAGCCCGAGAACATACTCGCAGCACAAATGGCCGCCATGCTCACTCGCCGCAGCGCCTTCGGCGTGCGCCAGAGCGCCCCTGCGCGCTCGGTCCGCGCCAAGGCCGCTACCCGCCCGCTGTGGTTCCCCGGCAACCCTGCCCCGGCCCACCTGGACGGCACCCTGGCTGGTGACTACGGCTTCGACCCGCTGTTCCTGGGCCAGGAGAAGGAGACCCTGCGCTGGTGAGGCCGGTGCAAGCTTGATTGCGCGAGCCCCAGCCCCAGCACAACCAGCCTGGCGCCAGCCGCCTTGCAGCAGCGAACAAAGTCACTACCAGCACGGCTGGTCGTCCGGCGCGATCGGGCTTCAATCATTCTCTGGCGACGCGGAGTAGGAAGTCGCCTTGCAGCGGTGCAGGGAGCCATCTCGCTCGCGTCCACGCTTGCTCCGCAGGTATGTGCAGGCTGAGCTGGTGCACGCCCGCTGGGCTATGCTCGGCGCGGCCGGCATCATGCTCACCAGCATCGGCGCCAAGGTCGGCCTGGGCTTCCCCGAGTGGTACGATGCCGGCAAGGTGGTCGTTGAGAAGAACAACATCGACTTCCCCACGCTCATGATCACCCAGTTCTACCTGATGGGCTGGGCCGAGGTGAGGCATGTGCTCTTGCAGACCAATACCGATCCACAGGCACGAACAACCCTCCTGCGGCATCTGTGTCAAGCATGTCCACATTCAAGATGTGAAACGCAGACCGCCTGACGAACATGGCCGTCGCTGAGGCCGGGGTACCCGTACCCTCCCTGCCTTGCAGACCAAGCGCTGGTACGACTTCAAGAACCCCGGCAGCCAGGCTGACGGCTCGTTCCTGGGCATCACGGACGAGTTCAAGGGCACCGAGAACGGCTACCCCGGCGGTGAGCCAGTGCCTCTGCAGGGCGGCAGCAAGTCAAACAGGAGGAGTCGTCAGCACTCCTCTGTTCTCCCTTGCGTCCCTCTTCATTTCCGCCGGCCTGGTTGCCTGCAGGCCGCTTCTTCGACTTCATGGGCCTGTCCCGCGGCGGCGAGGCCCAGTACAAGAAGTACAAGCAGAACGAGATCGTGAACGGCCGCCTGGCGATGGTGAGGGGGCCGCCAGTCTGCTTCCATGAACGTCCTACTATCTGTTCGAGAGAGCATGGTGCCGGAACAGGTGGAGGCTAGAATAAGTCACCAAGAGCACCGCTGACGGGTTCGCGTAACACCCTGTCGCTGCGCAGGTCGCGTGCCTGGGCTTTGCCGCCCAGTACGCTGCCACTGGTGAGCCACCTGCCGGAACGTGTCACATGTATTTTTCGCAAGTGACCGACCAATGCGGCCGCGCGTGTCTTTGGCGGCGTCGACAGGTACCCGCGGCCCTATCCGGAAAAGCGCCCGTCCCCTTCCTCTTCCCCTGGCTCCTGACCCACAGGCAAGGGCCCCCTGGACAACCTGGCCGCCCACCTGGCTGACCCCAACCACGTCAACTTCGCCACCAACGGGTGAGGGGCTCAGCTGCTGTGCAGTAACACGCGTGGTTGGCATGGGCGCAGGATGCCTGAAATCGCCTGGGTATGGTGACTGATTGTCTCTGCTCGTGTTGAATCCCGTTGCCTACACCCGCGTCCTCCTCCCGCAGCGTCTCGATCCCCATTGCGTAAATGTGTCGGTCAGACGATTACCTTGAGGGACGCGCGTCTACCGGCGCCGGGCATTGTGTGCCCATGCTGCTCGCGTGACATGCGCTGAGCCGGGGCGATCGATGTGCGGCGTCGGCTGGGGCGCGCGGATGTGGGTGAGCTGTGGAGAGCTGCGGAGCAGGAATGGGACGAGGACTGGACGCCGGCGGCTTGGACGCCGCGGCCTCAACACGTGTGCATATTGCTGCCGCTGCCGCCCCAAGCGGCGCGGCGAGCGGAGGCTTGCGTGGCTTTGTCTTGTGGCGGTGTAGAGGGCTGTGGGGTAGCACCACGCGGGGCGGGCTGTGAGCTGTGCTTGGAGCTGGCGGCTTGGGCAGAGAAGATCAATCGACTCGAGATGTACAACGGTGATCGTGTCACCCGCACTTCTACGCGTGTGGGGAGGCATGCATGTTCACAGCATGCCTGCTGCACAACTGCTGCAAGCGGCACGGGGGTTTTGCCGGGCTCCGTGTAAAGCAACCGGCTGTGTTCTACGTACATTTCTTGACACGAGGGCACGAGAACGCGCCGTGAGACTGCTATACGTGACATTAAATACTGGTCTGCAGGTCGGCGTAAGGTAACCTGACTGGGTGCCCAGCAGACACTGCACTCGAGCGATGCCTTACACCATGAAGGCAGCAACAATGAATTTGCAACGCTCCACCACAGCAAGGCCGGCAGGTAAACTGATCAGTTGAAAGCAAGCACAGCTCATGTCGATGCGTCTAGTGATGCCCTACAAATTCCCATGCACTTGCGCCCTCATCCAGCAACCTACCATCTCTCGCTCACACACATCCTCGCCCCTGTCGCTCACGCGCGTCTCTCCTGGACCCCATCTCTCCTGCCGCCCTCGCCGCACTCCCCAACTCCGCTTCACCGCTGCCGCCCGCCTGCCAGCGACGCCGCCGCCTCGAACCCCAGCTTGATCCAACTAGTCGCCACACTCAGCCGCTGCTCGGTGGTGGGCTGGCGGTACAAGTACGCGCCGCGCCGCAACAGCGCCGCCAGCGGCCCCTCCAGCGTCACACCGCTCTCCGGCCCCACGCCCGAGCCCGAGGCGTCCGCGGACGTGGCGGCGCCGTCGGCGGCGCCCAGCCGCACGCCGGCGGCAGCCAGCAGCGGCCCCAGCGGCGAGGCCTTGACGGCGTCGGCCAGCGGCGGTGGCACCGGTACCGGCAGCGCGACAGCGGCGTTGAGCTGGCCCAGCGACATCATGCTGCCCAGGTGCTGGTATCTGCGGGGGAGGGAGGGAGGGGTGCGACGGCAGCCTGCTCGCCAGCAGTGGTGTTGGCAGGCGAGGAGGCGAGGCGAGCAGCAGCGCGGCGCCAGCCGCCATAGCGGTGGCGAAGGGTCCAGCTGCTTGCCGAAAGCGCTGGCGGACTTCCACGTGGGGCAGGCCAGCGGCTGGACGTACTGGCCCTGCCGGGGCGCTGCTCACATCGGCAGGGCCGATGCTGGGCACCGCCCCTCCTGTCGGCCCCTCCTGTCGGCCCCTCCCGTTGACCCCCACCTGAACGGCAGCAGCGGGCGGCCGTTGATGGAGGCCCAGATGTTCCACGCCGCGTAGTCGGCCTGCTGGAAGGCCACCTGCGGGCCGACGGTGAGAGCGGCGGCGGCAGCAGGGAGCGAGCGCTGGCGCTGGCACTGGCGCTGGCGCTGGCGCTGGCGCTGCCAGGAATACAATGCAGGGCATATGTGGGCAGCCGGCCAGGCAGCAAGCTGGCAGCTAGCCCACGTGGCGTATCGAGCGCCCGGGTCGTCTTCCTCCCGTGGCGGCCGCACACGTCGCAACCACGCCCCGCTTTACACGCGCGCGCGCGCGGCACGCCGGCTGCACCCCGTGGCCGCCGTGGCGGCCATCCCAAGCCCCGCCGCCTGCCGCCACGCGCTCCCCTCCTTCGCTACCCAGTGCAGCGCCCACCTGCGCGGTGGCGGGCAGCGGCGCATCGCCCGAGGTGGCCGCCACCGCCACGTCGCCCAACGCAAACACGCGCTCCGTGCCAATCACCCGCAGCGACGGCTCCTGCGGGGGCGCAAGTCCCAAGACACAAGTTGGCGGAGCCGAGCAGGCAGCGCGAGTCCCGCCGGCCGCAACCTCTCGCGCCACACCTACTCCGTCTCACATGATCACCCGCCCTGCCGCCCACGCCAGACCTCCTCCCTCACTCCCACACGCCCCCCGCCCTGCCCGCCCTTCCGCTCTCAGCTCACCGTCTGCACCGCGCCCCGCTCGTTGGCGGGGAAGGGGAAGCCCTGGCGCGCCTCCTTGATGGCGGGGCTGCTGCCCGCCGTCCACACCACCAGGTCGGCGGCCAGCAGCTGCTCCGAGGGCTCGCCGCCCGGCGCAGCGCCCACGGCCGCAAGCGACACGGAGCAGGCGGTGGGCAGCGTGCTGGTGGGGGCGGGCGGACCCACCTCGCGCACGCGCACGCCTGCGGCGCGGGGGCACAAGGCGCGGCGCGCGGGGGCAGAGGAGGATCGGAGGGGGCCACGTCGTGCGCGGCGAGGTCCTGGACAGGTTAGGCACGCGGAGCCGAGGGTGAGGGTCGCTCCGGCAGCCCTCGCCCACGCTCATGCCACCTCATGCGCCGGCCGCAGTCGGCCCACGCGCTACATGTTGGGTCCTCCGCCCTCGGCCGCCCGCTGCTGCTGCCTGCCCACGGCCCACGCACTCCACCGGCCCGCCCTCCGCCCCACGCCCTCCCTTTCGCTCCCCGCCCCCCGCACCCTTCATCAGCTCGATGCCCAGGTCGCTCAGCGCCCGGTTGGCAGCCTCGCGCTGGCCGGGCGGGCAGCCCTCCAGGATGTCGGAGCCGGGCGTGACCAGCACCACCCGCACTCCGGAGCCGCCTGCGGGCGCAGGAGCCGGTGGGACAGCCAAGCGTCTTGGGTTATGGCAGGCGGCGGCGACGAAACCGTGCATCATTTATCATCTAGAACAGGCCACGCGCCGTGCGCAGGAGGCGCCGGACTCCGCGCCCCTGCCAGTGGAACACGCCCGCGAGGCCGCTTCGCTACACAGCGGCTGCGTCCGCGCCCCCTGCCCCACTTTCGCCGAGGGCCTCCGCACCCTTGGCCCGCAGCCGCTCGCCGATGACGGCCGCCAGCTCCACGCCCGCGTAGCCGCCGCCCACCACCGCCACCGTGCCGCCCGCGCCCGCGTCGGTGAGCAGGTCCAGGGTGCCCTTGACCTGCGTGCCGGAGAGGGTCAACGCGGCGGGGGAAGGTCAGGCGGTTAGCCTTTTTGCCATGCAGGCCTGCGGCCTGTCGTCACCTCGAGCACGCGTCCAAGCAGCCCAGCAGCGCAGCTGCTAGTGGGATCCTTGACCAAACCACTCCCGGCGCCGCGCCTGCAGCTGGCCTGCTGTTGTGGGCCCATGGCCCTCGCCCCTGCCGAACCACCGCATGCACACCCTGCCCCACACCCAGCCCCAGCAACACAACCTCTCCCAGCCCCACACCCTCCCCCACACCCTCCCCCAGCCCCAGCCCCACCCGCAGCGCGTCCTCGTCGCTGTTGAAGGGCACTGCCCACTCCCGTACGCCCGGCACGCCGCGGCTGTCGGGCGCCGAGCCCAGTGCAACCAGCAGGTAGTCGTACGGCAGGCTACTGCCGTCAGACAGCGTCACCACGCCGGCGGCGGGCGGGCCGCCGTCCGCGGCCGGAGTCGCGGCGGCGGAGGCATCGGCTGGCTGCACTGACGCCACCTGGGCCTGAGGGGGCGCGGGGCCGTGGGGCCGTGCACGGGGCGGGGGCTGGCTGTCAGCGCGGGCTGCACAGGGAGCAGGCGCCAGGCGGGCTAGCGCAACTACGGCGTACGCCGGGGATGCTCTGTACTGCGGGCGCGATGGAGCCCTTGTCCCGCCACCAGCCCCGACCCACGACCCGGCTCAAGCCCGAGCTACACCGGCTCCCCTCCCTTCCTGGCCCCTGCCTTCGCCTCACCCTGCTCGTCCCCGTACCTGCTGCCCGGCCCCCGCCCATCCAGCGCACCCATCCCATCCCCGCACCGCGCGACCCCCAGGTAGGGCCCCCACCCATGCCGCACCTGCACGAAGCGCACGGGGTAGGGCGCCAGCAGCTGCGCAAAGGGTGGCGCCACCTCCTCGGGCCCCGCGGTGCCGGCGATGAGCTCGTACAGCAGCGGCTTGAACACGAAGCGCTCGCACTGGTCCACCAGCGTCACCTGCGCCGGGGGGCGCACGGAGGAAGAGTGAGGAAGGCCTCCGCGGCTCTGTCGGCTTGGCGCCTCGACCACCAGGACCTCTCTGTACCTGTGCATCCCAGCGTCCTGCTGCCTCCCGCCTGCCTGCCTACCCACCTGCGGCTTGCTGCCTCGACAATCAGCACCCCTCTGCCCGTATGCACCCGGGGTCGCCCTGCCTCCCGCCTGCCTGCCTACCCACCTGCGGCTTGCTGCCTCGCGGCCACATGAGCTGATCCAGGCGCACCGCTGTGTAGAGGCCACCAAAGCCGCCGCCCAGCACCACCACGCGGGGAGCGGAGGAGGACGCCGACGAGGCGTAGCCCGCTGAGGGCGCTGTAGGGGTTGGGATTGTGCGGAGAAGCGAGATGAGCACAGGGGGCTGCGGTGGCGGGTAGGGCGCGGGTGCTGCATTCTCGGCGCTTGGCATGTGGCGCGCTGCGTTGCGCAGATGCGCCGGGCGAGGCCCTGTGACAGAGTGTTGCAGGGCCTTTGCTTTGGCGACGCCAACGTCACGTGGTTGCGTGCTGCCAGGAGGGGCGACCCGGCTGGAGGGTCTGGAGGCAGGGCGTAACCCAAGGGATGCAGGTGACGACGTCCGTCGGTCTGGGCAGCTAGACAAGCGGGTGGCAGGGTAGCTGGGTGGTAAGGAGCTGTGCAGCTTGGCGCTGGCACACCTTGTGCGGTCGCAGACGTGGCCGCAGCTGCGAGGTTGCCCCGCGCCGGGCGAGCGCCACCGAACATGCTGGCCGCTGACGTCCAGTCACCTGCGACACAACAAGCCGCGACGTCAACCTTGTCGCGGCCAGCAGCGCGAGCGGGAGCGCGATGGTCGCGTCTCGACCACGCACCGACGAGACGACCGAGCCCTAGGCGCTGAGTCCCCAGTCGCCGAGCGGTCGCAGGATACATAGCTAGCGCAGCTTGTCGCGTCGGTTCTGCGCCAGAGGTCAAAGGCCGCGACTGGGATGGCAGAGCCGGGAGCCGCATGAGAGTTGCGAGCCGTGGCTCGCGTGAAGAGAGCTGCGTGGAAGACGTTGTTGGTATTTAAAGGGCTCGCTGTGGGCTTGCCGAATGGAACCGCGGTTGCCCATGCAAGCTTCTGCACGACAGAAACAAGCCTGTTCTTCGCACAACAACTTAATCCTTGCGCTTCAACTTCTTGCATAACAACACCACTCGCACAACTATGGCGCCACTGCTCCAACCTTGCGCACCAGCCCGGCACGCCGTGTTTCGCAGCTCGGGCGCTCGCGGGCCGTCCAAGCACGCGCGGACGGCGGTGGCAGCTTCTGCAGCAAGGAGTAAGCTCCGCTGCGTCATGGGGCACACCGCTGCGCCAAAGCGCGCACAGCTCGCCTGAGGCGTGTACACCCTCGCCGGGGTTGGGGCCCGCCACGCTAGCCCGTCTCGGCCTCACGACGCTTCTCGGCCGCAGGCTCGACCACGTCGCCACATGCCAGCGGGATGCCGGTAGCGTCCTGGCTGGCAGCTGCTGCCGCCAGTGCGCTGCTTCTCGCGCCGGCGCCGGTGCTCGCAGTCGAGGCGCCCGAGCTCTTTGCCAACAAGTGTGCAGGTGCGCCACAGCGCTGCGCGCCCGGCCCTGGTCGCGGGGCGGCCACCCTACGCTGGGGCACGCTCGTTGGGGTCCCTCAGCCAGTAAGCCGCGGCCCTTTCGCCGCACCGTGTGGTCCGCCCCTTCGCCGCACCGTCTGGTCCGCCCCGTCTGAGCTGCAGACCTGCACCCCACGACCCAGCGCACATACTGCCATGCCATGCATGGTTGCTGGGGTGGAAAAAGGCCGCCCGGCACAACCATGGCCCTAGCTGCCACCCACGCGGCTGCGCGGCCAGCCGACCTCCGCCGCCTGGTGTGGCCGTGACGCGTCGCCGCAGGCTGCCACATGAACGGCGGCAACGTGCTGGCGGTGGGCGCTACGCTCTTCCCCGAGGGTGCGCCGGGAGGGACTGCAGCGGCTGCCGCACGGAGCGCCGGCGGCGGGTCTAGGGGCTGTGGCATCAGGTTGGGGCCACGGCCCCGGGGCCCGCTGCGTGCAAACCATGGCTCTTGGCTGGGTGTTTAGGGCCGGCCCCACGCATCCGGGGTCGTGGGCGGAGGTCGCGGCGACGGACCGGGGCCCCTCAGAGTGCATGGATGGTCGGGCCAGCGCCCGGTGGTGCATGGTTGGGTGTGGCTACCCTTGCCGCCGGCCGTCAGCGGCCACCGAGGCTGGCTGCGGCGCCGCTGGCGCGCCTTGTCCGCGGATGGTCAGGCCACGCGCCCGTGATTTCACCGAGGCTGGCTGCAGCGCCCCTGTCGTGGCCTGACGCGCATCCTGCTCGCCGCCGCTGCCGGGGCGCCCAACCCGCTGCCCGGCCCGCAACCCCAACGCCAGACCTCAAGAAGAATGGTGTGGACAGCACTGAGGCGCTGTACCGCATCATCTACAGCGGCAAGGGCAAGATGCCGGGCTACGGCAAGGACTGCACACCCCGGGTGAGCGCAGCAGCAGCGTGCGGCTGGAGCACCGTGGGCGACGTGTCTGGGTGCATGCACGTCGGGGGACAGGGCGCGTAGGGGGCTACGGCCCCCTGGTCGCCCTACCTCCTTAGATCACGGCGGATCAAGCCCGCTGTACCTCTATATGTTCTAGTTTTACTTGTTCACGTGCGTATGTCGTGAGTTGCGGCTGTGGCGCCGCGGGCGAGCGGCATGGCAGGCCGCCTCACACGGGGTGCTTGCCGAAGTCGGCACGGGGGTAAGCGGGGTAACACCGGCGGCAAGCTTGACGCTGGTCGCTGAGGCTCAAGGCTCGTCGGCCAGGGTTGGCTGCGTTCAAGTATCAAGTAAAACAGAACGCCACACGTGGCACAGCATGTCCCGGGTGGAGTGGCGCGTCGGCCGTGCGCAGAAGAATGCGGTTTAATGCGCCAGAGTTGGCTGTGTGTTCAGAAACAGGAACATGTAGTAACACGACGCGCGCGGCACACAAACAGCAAAGATGCGTTCAGGTGTGCCGGTGCGAGGAACGAAGCCCAGCGCCGCCTCGAAGGAACTTGGTCCCCGGCCCGCATGTGTGTTCAACTTTATAGGGTCGAAATAGAGTACCACCCAGCACACGGCGCGCCCGAGTTGGTGACGCGCTGGTCGTGCGTAGGAAGAAAGTAGGGATGCGTTTAGATGCACCCGTGCGGGTAGCGAAGCCCAGCGCCGCCTTGAGTTAACCTGTGTGTTCAGAAACAGGATACAGAACATTACACGACCCGCGCGTCACGCCCAGGGTTAGTTCTGTGCGTTCCCATCTCGTGTGTGTGGACGTGCCGCCCGCACACCCGCAGGGCGCGTGCACGTTTGGCCCGCGGCTTGCGGACGAGGAGGTGACGGCGCTTGCGGAGTACGTGCAGGAGCGCGCGGCGGCGGGCTGGAAGCAGTGAGGGTGCTGGGCGCACCAGCGCCTGCTGCGGGTGGCGGCGGAGCGCCGTGCTGAGGGAGACATGTGTGGAGCATTGGGTGCCCCCTCGAAGGCGGCGCGCCGACTGTGCCTGGCGGCGGCCGCGGACTTGGAACAGCCCCAGCCACAACATGCAGGCTGGCAGTGTAGGGTCGAGGTGGGAGGAGCGAGGCGCCCGGCCAAGTAGAGGCGGCTGATGAAGCGTGGCTGGGCACAGGTGTTGATGCACGGGAGGCTTACACAGCGAGGCCGCCACGCTCGGCCGCGTCGCGCACAGGCCCCGAGGGCCAGGCGCACTTGCGACCTGCGCCGTCCTCGCAGTGCTGCGCAGCCACGGCACCCGCCGGCCCAAAGGGGGCCGGTCTACGCGGGTACCACTCGTTACCCGGCCTGTGTCCCTGTGTCCCTTGTCCTAGCGGAAAATCAAACAAGTACGGTGGGCACACCGCTGAAATCTTGCTCGCTGGCTAGGTTGGATCCTTGTTCAATGCTCCGCTTATGGCGTTGCAATACGTATGCGGGTACCACTCGGCGCTAGGGCTGCTGTGTCCCCACATGCACCATCTTTCGACCCCCATAACCCACTCTTAAAAAATCCTTACAAAAATCTCCACCTGAACGAATTCCCCCACAATATGATAGCGTGCTACATCCCTGGCATACTAGGAACCTTGTCAGAATTTCCTCGGAGCGGGGTGATGGGGGTTGCCGTACGGAGGTCCAGAACACACGCGTCAGGGGAGTCCGCCCTATGTCAGCCGATTGGGGGTAACCCCCCCTGGGAGGGGGGTTGACCCCCGTAGTCCGGTCGCGG